>CAXKVY010018516.1:0-187500 GCA_964058915.1 Tetropium fuscum | reverse complement strand
CCAGACGCTTCGAAGTTAATTTTAGAATATTCGAATTCGGACGCTTGGCGCCTGGAATCAGTTTGGAATCAGCTGTTGAAATGCTTCCTAGTAAAGTGTGAAATTTTGATACTGTTGGAATGCCTCGGAATCGGAATAATTGGGGCTGTTGGAATTCGAGCGCATAGCGAAAATATTAAATTATCTTTGCAGACGATTCACATGTTTGGGAGAATATTGAAGTGACTTGACTAGGTCTAGAGGTTTGTACGTTACTTAACATTGTCAAACCAAACAAGTAGAATTTAGGGTTGTAAATGTTAAACGACGCGGTTTGTACAATGCAAATTATAATAATAACAACTGAAAATTATGGGGTACGGCCAGTGGTGACTAGGAATATTTGGTTCTGGTGCAAATTTAATAAAGACCCCTCTCTGACGACGTGCATAATTAATTAACTGAATCAACAACAATAACTCGCGTTAAACAAATTAACCCATTTTCAGTCATTCCCAAGAAGCATACGGCGTGACTTGAGGAAATTTCGGGGTGTCGGAATTATATATTCTACGTGGCATTGCATGCTGATGATAACGTACGCTTCAAGAACACAGAAGAACAGTGGTAACAGCCAGTTAGTTAGGGGATGATGTAATTGGGCATAATCTGATTGCTACGGGAAGATTTGATTATGATAATATGGATTCGAGTGCCTTAGGCTTCTGGGAATATTTCTCCTTGAAATTTATATCATCGAGTTACATGGACCCGCAAGAAATACCTGCGGAAGGGTTTTGCATACCTTATTTATACGATCTGCGACTGACAGAAGTCGAAATGCAGATACAACGGATGTACGCAGCAGCGGATGTACGATGTGACTTACCTACTTACCTACTGGCAAAAAATGTCTATAAGTAAAATAATAAAATCAAGTTACTGTTTGTAACATCGAAATATCCGACATAAAAATTTTTCAAAGGACACCCACAATTGCCGCTATGGGAGATCGGGGCAGTATAACTTTTCTTACAGCAATCTAAAATCGTCACTATAAGGCGCTTTCATTCAACAAGTTGTAAAGTTTTGATAGAATACTAATAACTAATCAATTTTAACACGAAACCCATCAAAATAATACTCCAATTTATGCAATTTAGGCAATTTAGGCATTCAGAATGCCAATGATGCCCATGTGACATGGCCGAGGAACGCGTAAAATGTATCCGAATATTTGAATGGGAAACATTCTTATTCTGCACCACATTCACCATCCAATTGTTTTATGGCGAAAGGTATTATAGTGTTATTAATATTTTGTTATACTACATGATAATGTCATAATGTGATGGGCGATGTATAGAAAATCATTTGTTTTTCCTTAAATTTCTGGAAATCGGTTATACTTGACAACGCTGTTAAAAATGCGTTAGCACGTATGAAGAGATCGATACAGTGAGAGTTTTTTGCTCGGGTTTTTATGTCTCATATTTCGATGTTACAAACTATACTTACCTCTATCTGTAGACATGACATGTAATTTCTTTATCTGAGAGAATCAAACATGTTGTATACAATGACATAGCTACATTTCTATACATTAATGCATACATACACATATACTTACATGGTTTTTCACGAAAGGTTACCAATTAAACGTATCTCGTAAAAGAATTGGAATATATTGGAATTTGATTTTGAAATGAATGGATGAAATGAACTTTTTGAAATAGAACTATTTTTCTAAAATATTTTAATATTTCTAGCATTTCCGGTTATATTGAAAGTTGACTACGTTATTTTAACTAGGACGAGGCGATCGATTATTTTTTTTAACTCATCATTGAATTTTCAGGTCTCTTTGTTAATATAACCATATTTATATTTTCATCTGTTTGTGAAAAAAAATTGGGGGTTGAAGTTGACAGGCGGTTCAATTTTAGCGAACAAGTAAACACTGTAATAAACAAGGCAAAAGGAAAATTAAAACAAATATTCTCAATCTTTAAAGAGTCCACACTAAAACAGGAACTCTATTGTACAAGCAATACATACGCACAACCTTAACTTACGCCTCAGGTATCTGATATCCTTTCATTCGACAAACATCGAAAAACACATTGCAACAACAACAAAACAAGTCCTTCAGATCAGTAATTGCGAGCAATAGAATAGGAAATCTCCCTGTTAGAATCGAAGTAGCCCATCAGGCAACCGAAACCCTATGTTAAAATCATTTATCGAAAACAGAATAATCCCCAATTTTATATATCAAATTTAAATATCCACCAAAATCCCACTATATCCCATGTCATGATCCCCAGATTTAGGTACCCCCCAAAATACCCATCCCTTAACTATGTTTATACACCCTCACATCCCACCACTAACTATTGTATTCAGAAAAGACCAATCAAAAAATAAAAAACAAAAACAGAACAGAAAAACAAGAAAGCCAGAAATAGTAAAGGAAAGAGAGAAAAATTAAAACCTAATTAAATCAAAACATAAGAACAGAAAAATTAACAAACAACAAAAAACTAAAATAACCAGATAAAAGAGGCAACAAAACAAAAACTTGTGTTGTTTTTATCTGGTTATTTTTGTTTTGTACCCAAAGAACATCCTATTAACGCAGCTTGAAAAATATTTGTAAAACGCTTCTCAGCCTCACATGCTTATGCTAATTGTATATACTAACCAGATTAACAAAGCAACAACCTGCAATATTGTACCACGGACGCTAAGTACCACGGACGCTAAGGTCGCAAATTCATAATAACGGACAGCCTATGAGCATGAATAACATATATAAACTGGCAAAAATATCTATTAAAAGATAGAAGCCGTGGCATCGCCAAAAATCTACTCGCAATCTGTTTGTGAGATATTCAGTCCTCATAATTTTCTACATTTGACAGGTGAAATTTAAATTGGTTTATTTTTATTTACATATAAGAAACGGGTTGAAGTTGTAACGGAATCCGAAGTTTAACGTTAAAGGTTTGGAGTGATTGAAGCAAGCGACCACTTGCACCTATTAGTACATGTAATATTGAACATTGAACCACTTCTTAGCCGACTCAGACAAGCAGCGTTTACCCCCTGCACCGCGCCGAAGGGTAAAATTGCTATCTTGGAAACCGTTTGAGATATCGCAGACTGTTTGTATTTAAGAGGTGATTAATAAACACTATATATATATATATATATATATATATATATATATATATATATATATATATATATATATATATATATATATATATATATATATATATATATATATATATATATATATATATATATATATATATATATATATATATACATTATATGCGTTTTTAGTATATAGCCAGATATTTTTAAAAATCTAATATATTTATAGCAACCCCTTCGAATAACTTGTTTGACAGTTCAATATTGTCATGAACATTTTTTGTCCAGTATGCCTTATTAAACATTCGCTCAGATGGACAAGAGCACAACTATTATTTGAAATTAAAGCGCGCTGGTTTTAAAAACACACAAATGAAACCACGAAACTATACCATACCAGAGCAGCGAGGGATACTGGTCAGGAAAAATAATATCATTTTAGTGCTCAATTTACGGAATTGCAAGTATAAGAAAGGCATTCCATCAATTGTTATTACGAACATTCTTTAAATGTGATATTGGACAAACTTTTCAGAAGCTTAAGTATTTTTAAGGAAATCGTTTAAATCTCCTGGAATATTCCCAATTCGTGCCCCTAAATGTAATATAAAGTAATTTAAGGGGTTTTACCTCAAGGAAATCTGGAGAATTTCCTTTAATAAAATCTTATGTCCTATATAATAAATGATTCTGATAAAGTACCTTTTAAATTGTTATTACAGCTTGATTTATTATCCATTGATTATTATAAAATGACAAGTCGACATAACTACCTAATTATTGCCTAACGTAATTTTTGTGTTACGTTACTGTGTTAGAATTTAGAAATATTCATGTATATCAAGTTAGGAGGTCAACTTTTCCAAATCGATCTCTCTGTAGCTTAAACATTTGCCTTTTTTAAACCGTTAATTAATAGCGAAAGAAAAAATAATTCTGGTTTTTATTTTTTTTACTAGCTTTTATTTGACTTGCTATGTATGTATGTCATTGTATGTATCTATGTATACTGTATCCAACGAGAGAATGGACTTGCACTCGAGCGAAAATTCGTCTGTTTTGGTCAGATCTCCGCCCCTTAGAACATCTCCGCCCCTTAGTTCAACGCCCTCAAGGTCTTAATTGGCTCAGCAGGTAGCCAGGGCCGGCGCCTGGGTCCGATACCTACCTGGTACCTAATTATATAAAGTACCTACTACTACCTACCTATTCACAGTTTGTATTTGTAGTCTGGCAAGTACGGTTTTTTCACCTACTTACGAATTTATTTCATCGAATGACGGTCCTGCGTAGCTCGTTACAGAGCCCCTTCTCTTTAGTCGCCGATGCGCAAAGCAAGTCCATTCTCTCGTTGGATAGAGTATATGTATGTTTGTTCGGGTCAAATCTTGCAACTGAATTTTAAAGTAGTTATCCTCTACTGATTGAGCTGAAATTTTTGTATAGTTTAGATGACAATGCATTGCTAGCATAAGTGACGTCATCATAAATCAAATATGGCGGACCTCACAAGATGGCGTACTAGTAATTTTTTATGCACTTTCATGATATTGATATCAAATGAAGGGATTTGCTATGAAGAATACGAAAATAAAATGACGTCACCTTAAATCCAATATGGCAGAGTCTCAAAGATGGCGAATTAGTTATTTTTCATGCACTTCCGTGATATGGATGTCAAATGAAAGGGTTTGCCGAGAAGAATACGAAAATAAAATGAAGTCACTTCAAATCCAGTAACGGACTCCGGCAGATGGTGGACTATGTTTTTTCATGGGGTGCATGAAACCCTATGATATGGATATCAAATGAAATGGTTCAAGAGAAAAAAATGGGCAAAATGGCGGAAAATAAGATCGCCGTTATACCAATTTTAAAGTTTTATAACTCGGCAAAGGTTAGATATAGCTTCGTGGTGCTCGAACAAATGTTATAGGAACTGACAAGGGTCAACTGCAGGCGATACAAATTTTTCAAGATGGCGATCAAAAACTTAGTTGCTCCAATTCATCTGAAAATGTTCTCTCGGGGTTTTTGGAGTCCCCAATTACGATTTTGGTGTCGAATTATTCCGGTCCAATCTTGCAACTGAATTTTAAAAGTACGCATTGGTTAATTTATTAATTATACTGTTAACTTTATATAAAGTTAGACTTTATATAAAGTTAGACTTTATATAAAGTTAGACTCTATATAAAGTTAATTTTTTGCCGTAAAATCTAATTTTTTGTTAATTATTTTTTCATTTATGTGACCTACTGTATATAAAGTTAGCAGGACACCCCATAACAAAAAAAAATTAAGAGCGGCAATTTTTTTTCTTTCACGATTAATTAACGGCAAATGTTTAAGCTATAGCGAGAACGATTTGCAAAAAAAAGTTGTACTGCTAACTCTATATACATGAAATACTCACCACTGTAACAGTACTGTAATGTGTGACTTGCGAGAAACGTTCACTTTATATGTTTTTGTTTTTAGTTTCCTTGATGTTTTTACTCTAGCTATGATGAAAGAATATAATATGTCTTTTATATAGTCGTAGCATTTTTTGATATCTTAGGCCACATTTCTAATAAATGCTATTTAAGTATTTAAATATAAAGGAATTTTAGTTCCCACGTCATACATCTGCTCTAATTAAACCATTAAGTCACTTAAGTGTGTTTTATCTTAGCACTTATGTAAAAGAAATTACCCTAATAACTCGTTTACATGAAAATAAAGAAATATCCTCGTCATATGCCAGCGTTATCAATCCGTCCGATCTAAAATTTTGGGTGGTGTCAGAGCGTCGCTTCCTCACATTGTGTGGGGTCTTTAATAATAGACCTGGTGTCGCGTAGAATAGTTGTCGATATATTTCATTTGGCCTTTGTAGCATTATTTTTCTGGTGTCAATGCTGACTAATGGTTGAGCTGCCGTCGAGAAGCAACGTTATTAAGTGGCACTGAAATCTATTAGACAACTGTCATGGGGGACTAGATGTGAGAAAGGTTCTCTGTATACGTTTTTGTTTTTCGTTTCATTGCTCTTTTTTCCCGGAGGATAAATGGTTTAAAAGTGCACCCCGCCGAGAATGTTTATCTAAATTTGGAAATGATAATTTGTTGTCGTAATGTTAAAGGGTTTATGGAAGACATTTTTCTGAATTTGTCCTCAACAAATATTGAGCCTCATTATATATTGCACAGAAAATTAACGTTTCATACAACGATGGATATTTAATCTTAAATATTTAATAAAAGTAATACCTAGGAAGATATAAATACTATTTTAAACAGTTTCACTTTTTATTAGGTAAAACAATGCCATCTTTAAAACGAGCGATATGCATGGTTTATATCCCGTCTTGCAGATTATACCAATAACACTACTATATCATAGAATGTTTACAAAATCAGGCACAGTTTTACATAAACTTTTTTCATTCTACGTAATGCTCAATAATTCAATTTAACATTACAATTTCAATTTATGTGTTTCTCAAAAATATATTTTCCAAAGGATCTCCTTGTTTGACCAATATAAATTTATTTATTAAAATTTGCTCTCTACGTTAATATTTATTGTAGTGCCAGTATACTAGAATTATTTATTAAAATTTGTATTTTCTAGTAGTTTCATAGGAATAGTACCTATTTTTTAATAGGAATAGTATCTATTTCGAAAACTAAGCAATGCATTGGCATAATAATGTGGCCTTGAAATCTAGAAGATTTCCTGAATTCTTGAAACAGGCCAAAATTTGTCCTATATTTAAATCAGATTATAAACATCACAAAAAGGCATGGCATGGCAATGCTCCTTGAAATCACTCTGTATACCGTAATTTATAGTGGTACAGGGGCCATAAGGTCAGAAAATATAAACGGTTTGATGAAAAACCGTTCGACAATCACAAATCTATCAGTCTTTACGCCGAATCTATCTGAATCTATTGATGCAAATCAACAAGTCGAGGTATGGCAATGCTCCTTGAAATCACTCTGTATACCGTAATTTAGAGTGGTACAGGGGCCATAAGGTCAGAAAATCAAAACGGTTTGATGAAAAACCGTTCGACAATCACAAATCTATCAGTCTTTACGCCGAATCTATCTGAATCTATTGATGCAAATCAACAAGTCGAGGTAATGTATACGGACTTTTCAAAGGCGAAGAACTTCTTTTCTTGTTCTTTTAAGAACATCCCAAAGATGTTCGATTGGGTTGAGATCCGGGCTACATGCGGGCCAGTCCAATCTTGGAAGTCCAACCTCATCCAGATATTCGCTCACTACCCGTGCAACGTGAGGTCTAGCATTATCATGCATTAATGTAAATTGGTTCCCAATGAAAGGAGCAAATGGAACAACAATTTCTTGGAGGATTTCCTCAATGTAACGGTGGGCGGTTAGTGCTCCATTTTCAACAAATACAAGGTCAGTACGTGCATCGGTAGAAATACCCGCCCAAACCATGACTGAACCACCGTAATATTGCAGTCGCTCAGATATGGTGCAGTCTGCATATCTTTCATTTCTACGTCTGTATACCCGTTCACGACCATCCGGCGACCCTAAACAAACCCTGGATTCATCTGTGAATAGTACGTTTCCCCACTGTTCTACAGTCCAGTCAGCATGCGCTCTTGCAAATCTCAGTCGGTGTTGTCGATGCCGAGGAAGCAATTTTGGACATACTGCTGGCCTTCGTGAATGCAATCCTGCTTCTAACAATCTTCTACGTATCGTGACCATATTGACCACAACAGCATTTTGCAAAAGATTGCTACTATTAGATTTGCCAAGTTGATTCAGTTTTTTAAATCATATTCATCAAATCGTTTACAATATGTTTTGTGCAAGGGGTTTAAATCACCTAACTGTATTACTACATCAGGGGTTCCCCAAGGTTCCGTCTTGGGATCATTGCACTTTAATATTTTGATTAATGACCTAGTAGTGCAATTCAATGTTAAATCCCTGTTATATGCTGATTATTTGAAGCTGTTTACGGAAATCAACTCTATGCAGGACTGTAAGGTGCTACAAGACAACTTAAATTATCTAGTAGGATGGTATGCCTACTAGATAATTAGATGATATAATAAGAAGAGATAAATAAAATTATAATAGTTATATAAACTTATAATAGATAATAAACTAAGGTCAGTTAACTTTAACTGCATCATTAATACCAGTCAACTTAAACGATGTCTTAATACCTCAGATTTAGGTGTAACATTTGGCAATAAACTTCTATTTGACATCCATATAAATAATAGACTGGGATGTAGTGACAGGTTTTCAGACGTGATTTTAGTGGCAAAGATACCTCAGAGAAAGATTTAATAAAATGTTGAGGTAAGTTTCAATTTTTTTAATGACAAAATGAGGAAAACACGAAAAATAAATTACGAGATTGTACAAAATTAGAAAAATATTTATTTGTAGCAAACAAAACTGTAGGTATATAATAATGAATAAAAAACAAACGTATAAATACATTTTGGTATCGTAGGTAGTATTCCTAAAGAAACAGGAGCTTTGATATCCAAACCTTAATGCTAAAATAAAAATAAAAACAAAATAAATGTCAACAACATAAACTGAATTTAACAAAAAAAAAAGTGAAAACCCACTAATTATTACGGAACTAAACGTAAGGCACTAGACTTCAGACTTCAGTGTGGAATTAATCAGGCATCTATTCGGCCTCTTCATTTGTGTGGTATGGATATGGATACTTATCTGAACTGTCTTCACATGTAGGACAAATGAAATAGGGAACGTCACTATCTTTTTGTCGAGGTTTCGTTTTTCTTTTTCTTCTTTTTTTACATCTTTTTGTCGACTATCGTTTTGTCGATTTTTTGTCGAGGTTAAAAGATAAGATACGAATCAGTCTTTTAATGTTAGAAACACAACATTTTCTTAGCTTCCACATGCAAAAACAATATTATGTTAAAATCACTTGTGTTTAATGTGCAAAAATATTAATCTAATTAATAATTTAGAACATATATTTTGTGCTTTCATGCTAGTGCGACTAATCAAAATTTGCCTTTATTAACTTTATATCCTAATATACAGTAAGTACTTGTAGTTGTGCTGATTTTTTTTATGTTATTATTTTTATTCTATCTTTTATAGCTTTCTATTACCTTATACTTCTATTACCTTATATTTATATCACTCTAATTTGTATTATATGTGTATATGTATGTATATTTTTTTTGTCATTATAATTCAGCCTCATTATTGGACTTTGCCTGTTGGGTGCTGTGAGTAAATAAATTAATAAATAAATACAGTTTTATGATTTCTCATAGAAATGTTTGAAAGGAAACTAAAATAATAGATAAAACCAGCGACGGCGTAATGCTGAGTATATCCTAACACTCTATTTTCTAGGATACTTTACTCAATCTTATCACATAAACAAAACCGTTACCGCTCGACATTTAATGGTCTAATAATAATAAAAAAAGTGAAATAGACCTGGTCATAAGCCCATTTCTAATCGTTAATTAATTTAAATAAACCAAACGCAGTAGAAATATAAACTAGAAGTATTCAATATAAAGGGTCCGCCAATAGGGACGCTCGATCTTTGACAGCTCATGGCGGCCATGTTGTTTGTGGTAGAGTTGGCAAACGTAGTTGTTATTATTCAGTGTATCTTCACAAATCACCATGAACCAATTCAGCCGCGAGCAACATGTGCAAATCGTTAAAACTTATTACGAAAATCATTCATCGGTTCGAGCAACGTTCCGCACGCTCCGCCAAATTTACGGTGCAATTGATCGTCCTGCTGAGTCGACTATCCGTCGTTTGATTAACAAATTCGAGGCAACCGGTTCGGTGAACAATCAGCCAACACCGACGCGTCGTCGAAACGTCCGATCTGCCCAGAATGTCGCCGCTGTGCGCGATAGTGTGCGTGAAAATCCGCGACAGTCAATTTCACGTCGCGCACAGGAACTCCGCCTTTCGGAAACATCACTTCGCCGAATCTTGCATCTGGATTTGGGCATGCATCCGTACAAGATCCAGCTGACACAAGAGCTCAAAATAAACGACCATAGACAGCGCCGTATCTTCGCTGATTGGGCTTTAGAGCAGTTGGAAGTCGACCCCGATTTTGGTCGCAAAATCATCTTCAGCTTCAGCGATGAGGCACATTTTTGGTTAAATGGGAATGTCAACAAGCAGAATTGCCGTTATTGGGCCGAGAACAATCCACAGGAGGTCCACCAGGTCGCAATGCACCCAGCAAAGGTAACTATTTGGTGTGGATTTTGGGCCGGAGGCATCATCGGGCCGTATTTCTTCGAGAACGACGATGGTGTGTCCATCACGGTAAACGGCGAACGATACAGATCCATGATAACGAACTTTTTCTGGCATGAAATCGACAATATGGATGTCGAGGATATGTGGTTTCAGCAGGACGGCGCTACGAGCCACACAGCGCGCGCCACAATGGATCTTCTGCACGAGCGCTTCGGAGGAATGGTTATCTCGCGCGGAGGCGACATCAACTGGCCACCGAGATCGTGCGATTTAACCCCACTAGACTATTTCTTGTGGGGTTTTCTTAAATCACAGGTCTACGCAAACCAACCACAAAACACTGATGCCCTCAAAGTCAACATACGCCACGCCATCGATGAAATACAGCCCGATTTGTGCGCCAGAGTCATTGAAAATTGGACTTCTCGTATGCGCGCCACCCAGCGAAGCCGAGGTGGACATTTGACCGATATTATTTTCCATACATAATGCCTTCGAATACTCTTTCAAACAAAAAATAAATTTCATTTATACCTCTCACACAACTTGCTTTATTTCATTTTAAAGATCGAGCGCGCTTATTGGCGGACCCTTTATATTCAAATTTTATATAATTTACCACTTAGCTCGGTTATTAATGCATTTTGAATGCCCTATATTTTACGTACTTTAATGTTTATTTTCCATAAAACCTTGTAATTAAGGAATTATTCGCTTTTTCTATTACTGCTTCACTTCCAAGAAACCGCTGGATCGTAAAATGTTATTGGCCTATAGCCTTATCGTAAATTAAACAAGTCCATCAAGTTCTTTTAATTAAAACAGCATCAAATAGTCACCAATGCAAAACTACAAGGGTAATATCACATTTACATGCACTCGGTTCTTCCTTTTGGCAATAAAGAAAAACCAGCTACGGTCCATGTCCTGTTCACATAAAATATAAATGAAATAAAGTGTATACCTTGCCTTGCTTGATATGTTTGAGGTTTACTTCTTTTATTACACTGCATTCAATTACAAAATATATAATTGATAGCTTACGTCTATGCATCGCGATTTACTACAGTTATTGCAAAAATCGTTAATACTCGTATGATGATACTGATATTAATAGGTACTAATTATTATGAAACATTCTAGATGCACATTGATGACTGTAGAGTGTAGACGATTATCAATGCAGAGGCCCGACGAAATCCTTCTGAGCACGTGTGTATGTCATTGTTATTTGATACTTTCTCCCATTAAAATAGTTGTTTTCAACAATGGGATAAAACGCAATGCTTCTACGGTCTTTTTTTACAAGCTAGCCTACATGCCAACTGTTTACTGTAAGCGTCAAATGTTTATTTGTGTGGTTTGTTTCAATGAACCTTTGAATAAATTAAAACAAAACAGCAATTGGCACGATTCACAGACCCGCACATTCATGCTAAAAGACAAGAATAATCCGTACACGCTGCCTGAAAGAACATTGCATACATTCTTGGGATTATGCAAATTCTGTTTGTTGTCAGAGATCACCAATGCATCGTGCGGTTTTTTTGTGAGAAATGTCGTACTCAGCTGGCCAAACATGTAACACCAACCAGCATTTAGAATAATTTTATTTTCGAGTACAGACTTCTAAATCTGCAACGACCAATATTGTGCTGGATATCTAAAGATCAGCAAACTCCTTTACTTCATGTGATAGTTCTGTAGAGGCGTAGAGGCTACAAATCTTATATTTCTCAAATGTGTAGCAGACAGTCTTTGAGATTTATAAGCTGAATTACTGTAGTTGGGAAGATACGAGATGATATATTTGAACTTGAGACAAAAGGAATGGCTCGAAATCTTTCGGATGAATGGGTGTAAAATCGTCAATTTTACAGATAGTTAAATGGGTGAGTACCATACTCGTAGTTGGATTATTTAGTTAACTGGTTTGATATTAATTTGTCGTACATAAAATAGAAACTGCATTTATGTACATAATTTAAAATACATGAGAAAATTGGACATAGAAACGTAGGAATACTTTTGTTGACAGTCGAAACGGACGACTAGGATATATTTTAGCACTGTGTAATATCGTAAAATATGGACAATCAGGGCCGAACTGGACCGGCGGGGTACCGCGCCCGTGCTTATAAGAAAAAAATATTCCTTATTTACGAAACGGCGCGGCGTTACTCACACAGTGTCCTCGACCGTACTGATTCCCAGGCCATACCAGAAGCATTTCAAAATTATTTTTGCTAGTATGAGGCAACTTTATTGTCGTTTAAGTACATTTTTAAGTACACAAGTCATTTATTTCATATCTTTTTTTCATATCTAAATATCTCCAAACTTACGGAATAAATAATGTAATATTGTCATGCATGCTAGGAATGGTACACAAAAATTATTAAAAAAAATTTATGATATTAAATGCCTAACAGACGAATTCATATGTCAATTTTGTTAACAAGGGACTGTAAGGAAATGGACGTGATATTGAAATTGAGACAGATTTTTATATCTCAAAGGCAATCACGAAAAAAGAAAATACAAGAGGAAATGCTGAAAGAATTTATTATTAATGATCATTGTAATTTTATTTTAGTGGAGACATGGAACATAATTATATTCTCTTGTAATTTATGTTACGTTCACTTTTCACTAGTGACATTAGTTGGTATCTGTGACTTAAATTGTAGGTTTTCAGCTTTACGATACTATGAAAAGGCCACTAGGATACTCTCTATTATTCGTGGTTAGGACTCAGATGTAGATTATTACAGGTTACTTTACAGCATTATCGATTTACCATAGAACCTTAATGATACTAATGACAGTTCTTGACGAGTATCACCTAGTTGCGACCCAGTTGTGCTACTTTTGCTCTTTCTTTTCTATTGTTTTGTGACTCGTGTCTCGTGCAAAAGGTGATATTGATATATCTGTGAATAATAAGCCATGCTAGGTAAAACATATGATTTCGGCCTTCCGTTTCCGGAGATCGAGAGGTGCTAATTTCCTTTTTAATCAGCGTCCTTTTAGTTGCAGTTTATTTTCGAGTTTAAGTGCTTCCCTTTTCTACGCAAAGTATTTTGTGACTTTCCAAGAGTGATTGGTATTATAGGAGAAATCACTGTCTATGTGTTTTTTGTGGTTGTGATAACCAAATGCATACAGAATATGCTGGATTCAGTAACTCGTTTATTAAGGTAAGCGATATTTTCTGGTACATCTCGTACCTATATTCTATTTTTGATTTTCTCTGTGTTCTCTAGAACTGCGTTGCATTAGTCCCCAGTATCGGTTGAGGACGTATCTCGCTTGGGCTACCATTCGAGGCCGTTAAACATCAATTGAAAGAGTTATACCTATATATAAGTAGCTAGGTTCACTTAACCTTATTTTTTTTTACATGTAAGTACGTAAAAAAAATAGTCCTTTTTCGGGACTTCTTCTTTTTTCATGATTTCAAGTCACTTTCTTTTTCTTACGTCAAGTTTTCATTTCACATTTTGTTACTTGGAACATTCGTTGGACAGTATACATTGTACCACTGACTGGTCTAATAAATTGTTGTATTCTAAGTAAGACTGAATAACGAAATTATTTTTTACTTTTTAGTCCAGTTTTTAAGAATATATTTTTTTAAGTCGGTTGTGTATTTTTTAAATATTTATACAATGGAAAACAAACACTAACGGTTGCAGTTTATATTTCAATGTGAAGAAATGATGAATTTGACAAATTAGGTAAATAAAAACTGACTTAAAACAACCATTTAAAGGGGCCGATATAGTCGAAGTTTTTGGAAATAAATTTCATGGACCATCGCGTATTTTTTATTTATGCCAACTGAACAATTTTAAATGAGCCTTTGGAATTTAGTAGGTTATAATTTGGGTTAAAAATGAGAAATTGCAAATATTTGTTTCCTCTTTTCGATAATTTGCGAATAAACACAGCGAGAATGTGATTTTAAAAGCAATTGCGTCCCTATTAACCAGGTGTTTTCGGCCATGGATTCGTATGTAGTGTATATTGTTCCTCTATGAGTAATTGCTACGGGGCCTATGGTGAATTATTTGCCACGCTTCACATTCCCGTAAGATTATATTTAACAATAAAATAAATTCTCATGCAGGAAATTTTTCTTATATTTTGCGCAAAGTAGCTACTTTTCCATTTAATTTCGTAGTATCGTATTATTTATCATTAGTCCTAGCAATTCCTCACAGCGAAGTTTAAGTGAAGTTTTAACGTAATATTTCAGCATTCCGGGTGCAACTTTAAATTATTTTCCTTGGCGAACAATGCTATACTTGGTAAGTTGAAGAAATATCTTGGAAACTTCCGCGTTACTATTCCTTTACTTCGAGAGGTGCACTGTGTTTGCAAATTTTGAATTATAACTCAAGCGGTGTTAACAATAGTTTCGCTAAAGTTGCATGGACGAAAGTATTCCTCAATGGAGCATATACGAACCAACTTCAGCACATTCTGTGTCGCTAGAAAATAATGAAAACGGAAATGGAATAAAATTTTACCGATTGGAAACATTCCTTGAACTATTTTTAAAATAATAGGAGATAAAATTCATAGCCGAGCACTTTTATTTATTACTGTTGAACCAAACTGACATTATGTGGCCACAAACCTCAGGAGTTTGCTTAATGTATTAAACTTTTAGGCGGCAATAAAACTGAGATGCCAAACTAGCAAACTCAGTAAATACTCGTATATCAATATATCCAGAAAGTTCATTACTAATATTTAAAATATGGCCATCCAGAGAGCATCAGTAAAGAACAGCTTAAGGATGTCTCGTTGTGACCTGGATCCTTATTGGAGAAATTTGTCGCTGCTCTACGTCCGGAATAAATTATAGATCAGTTTGTTCCTAAGGGTAGTCTTTTTATTGTATCTTATTTCAACCTTCATTTAATATAAAGTAAATAGTGTCTATCCTATTAGGTTCAGGCCCAGATGGCGTAACAAATCGGCATCGCCTGATAACATGACTTTAAAGTTAAGCTTGTAATAGATGAGGCTTTTCTAAATTTATATTTATTTACCTTTGTTCGTCGTCCGGAAAATTCTAGGAATAGGAAAAACTCATTTTTCAGTCTTATCTCAAGCAAATTTCTGAGATGACGTCGCTCTTAAGTGGAATATAAATTGTTCTTTAATGTTTGCTGTTTCTAAGCTGTACCTTACAGCGCCTTATTCTTTATCGATTTAACTTTCACAACAAGAAAAGTTCGCTTGAACTTAACAATGAGCAATTTACTAACTTTGATTACTTTCCAAATCACCCCGTTGTATTTATTTGTAACGCTATAAAAGTTTTATATTCATACTTGAAATTGAATTAAGATAATGAGACGGAATTCTACACAGAATCATGCCTCGCGCATTTTAAAAAATTACGAAAGAATCCGTTCTAGAAGCGGTCAGAGCACTTTAACTATATAACGGGTGAAACATAAAAGCCCTTTCTGTTTTAAAGTAGTTGCCATTATCAAACGGCAATTCCGATAATGCTGACACTTCCAAGCGTTGTTAGGAAGCCTTCCCCCATTTTGTCTCCATTGTCAGGCCTCAATGAGCTTCATATTTTAACAAAAAAAATCAAAAATATCGGTTTTACAAACAAATGTGTGCAATTCGAGCGCAAAATGACATTGCCGTCCCATGTCAAACTTCTCGCTCAGAGCGTAGGTGTCGAAATCCGTTAGAAACAATTGAGTTTGTGCTTGACGTATTTAGTAGGTAGTTATTTCTCCAGCGAAGTGTTGAAAGGATTTGACTATGGTTCCGCATTTTGAGCATCCCAGAGCCTGGGATAATTGAAACGGGATTCTTCTACAATTACGGGTCTTGTCGGAGTTTCTAATCAACTTCCTCAAAATAGTAAATTATGAAGAGGTTCCGCCAAAATAATAATCCATAACAAAAAAAAAATCATCTGATTAGCAGATATACCACGAAAAATCAAAATTTTCCCATAAAATAATGGTTTCCTATATACAGGGTGTTCTTTTATATTTTGACAAGGGGAAATACTGTCATCCCGTCGAGATAATGAAATCAAATGGTGTAGTTGTAGGGTCTTATAGAAGGTACTTTTTAGGCTATTAAGTTTCAAAATTGCCAACAGCTACAAATTTACAAATATAACCTCTATTTTTTTTAAATAGAACACCATGTATATTATGACATCAGTTCCACATTTTATTTTTGACATATTAAATGGCAAACATTGACATATTAAATGGCAAACATAATATTTTACATACGTCCGGTTTTGTATCTCCAGGCGTTTTATGAGGTGGCTATGAACAAACGTCAATAGGCTTTGACATGTCAACAAATGTAGGATCTACTGTTGTAATAACACTTAATTAACTTCATTTCATGGGTTATTTTACTAAAGAAAAAACGCGTATACTCAAATTATATGTAAAAAATAATAAAAATGCTGGTGATGCTAGAAGAGATACATTAGACTTGGATTTCGAAATGTGCCTTCACGTAATACTTTTACAAATGTTTATAATCTTTTGCAAGAAAAAAATATCTAAAAAGACGTAAACGAAGAGTCAGAAATATGGAAGATAGGCAACATACTCCTTTACTTTCAACAATATTCTACTAGATCTATCAGAGATTCAAGCCGAGATTTTGGACTATCAAAATAAAAAATTGGTAGTGTGCTACACTCGGCAAAGATGCACCCTTACAAATGCAGGCCAGTATCAAGATAAACTGAAGATCAAAAACGGGTGACGTTTAATTTTTGTGGAGATATGATAGAGAGGCTAGAAAATAACCAATACTTTTTTAATAAAATTGTATGGACTGATGAGGCCACTTTTACAACAGGATATGTTCAACCGAAAAAACGTTCATCATTTGTGCGGACCGCCTAGCCGCGGTTAGTTTGCCTTGTATATGTATATGTATATGTATATTATGTATATAAATATTGTCTTCTTTTTTAACTCGAACAAAGTAAAAATAAGTTTGAACGAACGCTCAAACGAATGTCAAAGTTTACACGAATTTTGTTGGAATACAACGTTCCCGCATGTATTGTTGCTAACTATAGTCGCCACCTAATTCGCCTGACCATAATACCCAGGAATTTTCAATATTCATTACCAGAAAAAGTATAGGAATTGCTAAAGAATATATTTAAGCATTATTTTCCAATAAAGTTGCAGAACATATTGTCAAGCAGTATGACATGAAGTTTGAGGTAATATGAAGTCTCTTTTGTAATTTTAAAGAAGACTATAGAGGCCACAGGCATAATATAGCACTTTTTCTGATAGCTTCAGATTACTTCCTTCAGTTCATTTTAGATTATTTAGTGTCCGTTATTCGTTTTTTTTTAAATTTTAAATCCTTAGAATTTTTTAAATAAATCAAAAGAACCGTTATGTATCTATTATTTTTTATATAAATGATTTTTGGGACTATTTATAAACCTTAATAAAATCAATGAACTTGAAATCCTGGAAGGTTGCAGGGCTAACTTGATTTACAAAACTTATAATATATAGAATGGTTAAAAAAGTTATCACATCGATTTTCGCTAATTAATCGTTTTTTTTTGGAAGAGTCTAATTAACATAATTTTCTATCTAAGGAGCTGTAAATTTATAACTATTTTTGATGTATCTAATTTCCTGATATATTGATAAACGACATACAACCACTTGTGTAATAATGAGAGGATGAATCCCGTTACAGTTTTTATAATCAATATTACATTATTTCTCTCAATGATACAGTAAAGACTGTTCGTTGATATAACCCTGTTTGAGACAACCCTATACATTTCACTGCATTACTGCAATATCTACGACAATAAAGGGACTCTTGTCTATGTTTACAGCAGTTACTCCTCTTCCTCGATGTTCTCTTACATTTAAATTTTTTGCTTAAAATACCGTAAATATTATAGGTTGAAGTTCCAGATCTCCTGGGTGTCGGTTAACATCGTTAGTTTTCAGCAGCGCTTTGTTGGCTAAATCACGTACTTCTCACTTTGTTATTTTGTTTCAGGAATTTAAAATAGAATCTCTTTGTAAATTATAAACTGGGCAGAGACCGACAGCCTTTGTATACTTTTGTACAATAATTTCTTTAAAGACTAATATTAGTTTAGGAAAAATAATCTCTGTGTACTGGTATTGTTATTGCTGCCCATACAAACAATATAGTAAATAGTAAACAGTTTATTTCAAACAAAAATATTTGAAAATTAATCAGCATAATATACATGGATTCTATAGAAACAAATACTTTTATCAACAGTAGATTTATTGGGTGAAATTTAGGATTTCACCCATTAGGGTGAACCCATTTGAAAATATCTTTTAGATTAAAGTCCGACACACGAGAGTTGAACAACAGGAAGAATGCGAGATAAAAATTCCGATGTCGCTACGGTCTCCATTAATAAATATTATACAAATTATACAAAAGTCCCTATCTTATTTTGTACCACAGTTACTCACACACATAAGACAATTTCCTATCATGCTCGAAGCTCGACAGAAGCTTGTGTTGCATATTTTATCCCCCTTATACGTCGTTGTTCAAATCTTTTGTTTTAAAATTAAAGGTTTACTCCGTTCCTCAATGATTTCTCCCAAAATGTATCTTTCTTCTATTGAAAAAAGCTATTTTGTGCTAATATTTTGACACAGCTGTACTTTCTAAGTACAACATATTTATCATATTTACACAATATTATTTATTGGTGTAATGTAATATAAATTTGCACATTATTCAAGGGGAGATAAAAGACAATATAGTTTTCGTCCAATCTTAAATCTGGATGGGACCGAATTGTCGTGGCGGTGCAATAACAATAATTAATTGTCACTTGGGGATAATTCAGCGCCTACACAGGCAATGATCTGAAGCGTAGCTCGGGGCAAAAATCCCGAATAGATCTTGTATGCACGACAACACGGCTACGGAGAGCGTTGCGATCAAGGTGAAACTGGCTTGAAGCAAGGACCAGGCCGCAAGTCAGTTGAGCAAACATAGCGGCGGTCACGTCAGGCTGCCAGGTAGCCAAGTTCGGTAATTAACTGGCATTGTTCAGATAAGAGCCCAGCCAGATGCAGGGGAAGATAGCGGCAGTCAAGACCCAAGCGCGGAGAACCGTCATAGACCTTATCCGAGTCGACTCCTTTTCCTTCCTTTGCGATCCGTCTTAGAAACTTACATAAGTTCTTTGCATTATTCGCATTCTGCGCTACAATATTCTGAGAATAGGATAAAATAACTTGGTGAACTTGGACCGTACAAATGCAGGGAAGGGATTAAAGTCACTGCATCAAAATGTAACTTGATTAAGATCTATCCACTTGAAATGTAACCTATCATTTAACTTCCCTAGAACATATTTGTGATAAAGCTAGTGGTATAGCTAAGAATTTTCTCTACAAATTTATCATTCAGACTTATTCATTCACCGGTTATCCTCTTCTGAATTTAGCGGTCTAATGAATTTAGGAATGAATACAGTTTTTACTATTTATAGCTCATAATATTATGTACGTATACTATCTGCGTTGGTACGTAATATTTTTTTGTCCAATATAAAATATAAACACCAATTTGTAACACCAATTAAAGTTAACCATCGACGAAATTATTAGTGGTAAAATCATAATATGATATCAAGAAAATGTGGTATTCTTAAAGCAACATTTCTTATAATTCAAAACATTCAACCATTGCAAAAGAAAATGCGACTTCTATTAGAAGATTGGAATATCGCAAAAGCCAAATTAGGTTTCCTCATTTAGTTTAGCTGGCAGTGTATACAATTATTTGCCTTTTTGTTTCTTTGTCTTTGTTTTTTTGTGTTGATGATTTCAATAAGAAAATTAATTTTGCAGTCTTTAACACACGTTGTCAATAACGTTACTAGTTAAAATATTATTACCTTCTTGAATAAATTATCCTTCTTGTCAGATTTAATCAAAAGTTTTTCATTGTTGTCCTTAGTCAGTCCTTAGTTGTCCTTTTTTAATAAAATTCGTCTCCGTAATTCAGATTGCCGAAGGAGGAGAAGACGACGTTGAAGATCCACTGCCTATTTTTCAAGCTGAACCGGACGATTTCGAACCACCCACAAAGTGGCTAAAATGAACTACTCCAATCCAACAACATCTCTTGTAAATATGCATCACGTCATCTTAATATTAAATAGCAGTTCTAGATCATTAATGAAAATATTAAAGAGCAATGGCCCCAAGATGGAATCTTGGGGAACCCTTGATGTAGCAATAAATGGAGCTGATTTAAAGCCCTTGTACTCATCGGTAAATATAATTTAAAAAATTGAATAGTGACAAGTTACTATTGTCCATTCCTTGCCGATTTGATATCGGGAACGTTTGCTGCTAAATTAGGCTATGATGCTGCCTTGACAAGTATGTTTTTATCTTCTCAATAAAACACCATTTAAGATACATATCTGCTAATAACATGTATTGACTAGCAGCAGCCGCGGCTTTTATTACTTCTTCGATATCAGGCACGCTTGCTGCGATTAAAATATTGGCACTAAATAATCAACTCACTAACTAAGCAACACAGAAAAAACCTACTGGCTTATTTTATCAATTATAAATTCATAAATATTTTTCTAAATTTTCGCAGTCGGGCATAAAGTTTTGTGTGCAATTCGTACATAATTAGGCTTAATTGATTTACCCTATTATTTACAACGAGTGTAATAGAGCCGTTTACACACGACGCCATAGCGACACCATTTATAGCGCGCGATAAATGCTCGCAATATTGCGTAACATCAAATTTGCATGTTTGCATCAGCCGTTTTCACACGTAGACGATACCATGTCTAACTATTTTTCTATGATTAAGAAGTAGACCAACAGTAGACTCATACGTCCTCCCTCCATGACAACATTCTGGGGAACTACATACAACATTCTCGCGAAGTTTAATGATATCCAAGTATTGTTTTGTGTGAAAAATTAAGACCATATTGCGACCATCTATCGCGCGCTATATATGGTATTGCTATGGCGTCACATCGTGTGTAAACGTATCACGACACTCGCTCTGCTATAAACTCTGCTCGTCAATAAATACCTACATTATAGTTTTTCATTGCTCGGTGAAGGTAATTTAGCCAACAGCAGCTAACTACAAGTTTAGAATGTGAAAAGTTTGAAAACATAATCACAACATAATCATACATAACAACGCGCCAATATTCTTAAGATAAGATAAGAGGGGGCCGAGCAGTACCATGGCTATTTACCCCATAAATCTACTAGTATGTAGGCCGAGACCGCCTCGCAGGAGGTAAGCCGCGCGCTTCACGTGACCCTACCGATAAATGTGCTCAGTGTCACGTTAAGTTGCGCAGCCTCCCCTAGTCCTGGCTGACGGGCCCCTCCGGCAGAGCCGTGCTTCTGGCACTCTTGACTTTCTTAGCCGGGGGTGTCATCTCGGGTGTTTGAGGGATCCTTCCTGCCTTCTGACGGGCTTTGCTAGAGTCCGGCCGAACGGTATTCAGGTTGGCATGAGAGGATGAGCATTGCAGCTAGATGAAGGAGCTCATGAGCTGATTAGCTATCAGGTCGCTGGTTAACGTCAGGTAAGTCAAAGGTGTGTGGTTTGGTACGGCAGTCGGCCTTGCCGTCCACTGGATTGGGCTCATTTAGTGTTTTCTCGATCCGTTTTCCTTGGACCTTTCTTCGGTGTCACCGTTCTAGCATCAGTCGTGCTGAAACACAAGATCGTGATTATCTTGTACTTACCCGTTGTCCAAACTCTGGGTCTTGGCCACTTGTGAGGTCTCCGGCTTCCTCTGGATCATAGTCCGGATTCCCGTGGTCCTCAGCGATGACGTAGAGCTTCTTGGCGGGGTCCTTGATCATCTCCTTGGTATTGATAACAATAGTATTCTAAAGTTCTAGTTAGTTAGCTGTTGGCTAAATGACCTTAACTGAGCAATGAAAAAACGACCTTCAAAATATTTCATATAATGACAGCTTTAACTTAAACAATATAATAATTTAATAAAACGTATTTTAAATAAAATTAAGTGATACTTATGTATTTTCTGTTAGAAAACGTTTATTTTCAAGATCCACCTGCTAATTTACAGATATTTTAATTGCTGCAGTTTTAATAAATACAAATTTTAATTGATCTGTGGGTTGTGGCTTTGAACTTGAAACTGTTCAAAGTGAGTCAGAACAACGCCTGTTTCCCGGACTTAAAAATATCGATCCTCCTCAGCTAATTAAATCATGGCTATATTATAAAGCAACAAAGAACACATTTCTAGTCGAATTAAGGACAGTAATAACAGACAAAAGTATTTAACAAGCAGTGTTTTGTGGTTGAAGACGCGTTTAAAAATATGCTGACTGTATATTATGAATACAAATTACGAGGCAAAGTAATATATTGTGATTAAAAATAAAAATACGCTCGTATAGTACCCAAATCAAATTATACGCAATGCATAATTATTAATTTCATGCAGGTATAATATATCCTGCAGATAGACGTATAGCCAATGATAAATTATGGATGCGGTCATATTTGAATGCGTTATTTCACTGAATACGGGTTAATAATTATCACTGTTCATTAACATTGAAATTTACACTATGTGCATACCGATACAATGGACCAGTAATTAAACTATTTTTCCATGGGCATATAATAGTTTTTTAACGTGTTTAAATTATCGGTTGTTCATGCTTTGAAATGTAAATAATACTGCTTGTAACATTTTTTATTCTTTCATTTTTAAGACTGCATTTTTGGAAATTCCTACCAGTTTTGTGCATATAAATGAAAAATATATTACCTGTAATATTACTGGATCTTGAAAACTATAGCAGTTTCGGATAATAAATCCTTATATATTATAGCTAGCAGTGACAACCTGTTTAAATGTTTAATGTGTTCTTAAATGAAAATTTAGTCAAATATAACGCCTAAAATTTTCATGGTTTCTCAAGTTGTTGAGTTTGTACACACTAAGTGGTACGATAATAGAATAGGTTGATTTTAGGGTGAAGCATTTACATATATCAATGTTAAACGGTATATTGCTATCGCATCAATTTTCAATCTTACTCGGGTATTATGATTGGATGAAGGATTTTCCACAACACATTTTTAAATAATTTGTAAATAAAGTAAGTATACTCACTACCTGGAATATCAATGAAGTCATTAACGAGTAGTAAAATTATTAAGGGTCCAAGGTGGATCCGTGTGGCAGTCCGATGCGGCAATAATATTTTTGATATATTTAATATAAAGTTCATTCACAACACTGTTAGATCGCTACGCACTTTATTTCTTCTATTTTACATTTAAGGCATTTTTTTATTATTCGCTTAGTTTTTTTTATAATACATATTATTATTTTATATTCCGATGCGGGTTTCGCCTATAAAGGTGCTACAAAATACTGATGAATTTTCAAAATAGAAAACGAATATTGCCTTGTCCGAAACGATCAAATGGTCCGAAACGATTCAAAATCACTTGGGATTTTTGGGGTAGGTGACATATCAAGTATTTTTTGTCAATATGAATATTCAAAATGGCGGACATTTTTGCTATTTATGGTCCGAATCGACTCAAATCAACATCTTGGGAATTTTTGGGTCGCAGATCATAATTTTTTTATCTAAATCAATATTCAAGATGGCGGACATTTTTGGCATTTATGGTCGGAATCGGCTCCAAATCGGTGTCACTGGAGCTTTGGGGTCACTCTCATGATTTTTTTATGTAAATAAAAATCCAAGAAGGTGGATATTTTTGGCAACCAAGTCAAAAAAATCGGTGCCTTGGAAATTTGGGGATCGCTAATCACGATTTTTTTGCTGAAATAAATATTCGAGATGGCGGCTGGTGGATATTTTTGGTGGATATTTTTCGTTCAATGGCGAGAATTAACTCAAAATCGGTGGATCCGGAATTTCTCAAAATCAATATTCAAAGAGGCAGCTGTCGAAATTTACCATTTAGTCAATAAATATTGCCTTCCAAATAATTTTTGTGATACAGCAATATCTGTCATCGTCCTTAGGTATAGTACGGTGGCAATGTTCAGAATTCATAGTCGATTGGTCCTATGTTCCAACTCTCTCAGTACCTTTTTTTCACTTAACATTTATTATTATACTTTGCTGCTACCAGAAAAAAAATATAGTAAATTTTTCCAATTAAATTTGTTTTTTATATTTGATACCCGACTCAGCCTAGAGTTTATTATACATCAACATCTCCTAAAAGGTAATGACAGACAGATGAGCCCCAGAGGTAAGGTATATGGTATTTTTAAGTAAAATATCTTTGGCACCTTAGCGAGGATCAGTAAGAGTAAGTATCCAAAAGATTGCTTCTGTATAATAGAGTTAACCTAATTTATTTAAAGAAAAGATAAACATATACATTAAGGAGTTATATCGCACTTTCGATACCTTTTCCTATGCGACGATAAATTTCCTAATACGCTTTATCTCCGGCTCTAATCTCTTTTCTATGTAAACTTTGAAAGATTCACCCGAACTTGAGTGTCCGTGCCATCCTGAAGCCCTGTAATAAAAACCGAGAATACGGTTTCCTCATATATTTCTCTAACGTGTATAAGCAAAAAGTGGTATATATTTCGTCGATACGTATATCCCCTAGATAGCAGATCCTGGTTTTTACTGCCCTTTTTTATGGATACCTCTGACATTTGCACTTTCCTTTTACTGCTGACTCTGGCCGCACGTGGCTACTTAGGAAGCGGAAAACTTTTAACTCATTACACGTTGACGCCTCTCCATAAATATTTGATACTAATAACTTATACCAATGGATTTATGGACGACGACAATAAATCAGGGTTCTCACACCTACATTATTTTGAAATATTCTCTGCATGTTTTCTTAAGTTGAGAGAATATTGACCCAGCTTAGTATTTGTGGAAATAAATTCAATGATTCTGTAACTTGAAATCGAATACAACAAATTAAAGCCACTTAAAGCCACTATGAAATCCTACTCAGCTAATTAATCGAAAATCAATTTATTCTAATTGAATTCAAATTGAATTATTGAATGAATAAATTGATTTTCGATTATCCCTTCTGATCTGGCTTCCGATCTGTTCTGAACTGATGCGGCGTATACAAATTGCACGCACGAGTCCATCTTTTATTTTTGTTTTGTTTTCAATTTTTGTTTGTTGAATGTTAAAAAAAATTTTATGTAGTAATTTTTTGTAGTAGATTAATCACATTATTTCTATTTTTTGTTCTATTTAGTCCATTATTTTATTGTATTATATTTTGTTTACTATTAAATAGTCACTCAGACGGCGCCGGCGTCGGGCGGTTTAGGTAACAATACGGTACCGGGCCTACCGATTTGCCGTGTTTTCAAAATTTCACTTTCCAACCAAATCCCTACCTTAATTATATGTTCTCTTCAACCACTTCATGATGTGGTTGAAGAGAACATATAATTAGGGAGGACATTAGGGAACATTAAGGTAGGAATTTTGTCAGAAAGTGAAATCTGTTCTATCTGTTTTAAGGCGTTAAATTTCTATGACACACTTGGCCGACGTGACGTATCGGGGACTGGTTTGACAAATGTGAATTTAGAAAATCCATCAACTATTACCAATAAATATCTGTTTCCACTTTGGGTTTTCACAAATGAACCCAGATGATCTAGATGAAGCGTATGGTAAGGTCTAGCGTACATGGGTACATAGTGTAGGTAACCGGGTTTTTTTTCGCCATGTTCTTTGTGGTGAAGCCAGTGTAAACAAGATCTTATGTATTTCTTTACGAACCTGTTCATTTTGGCAAACCAATAATTTTGTTTAATTTTGTCTATAGTTTTATCAAATGCAAAGTCACCAATATTGTCGTGATTCATCTTTACCATTTACTTACTTACCGTCTACTTACTAAAACGTACAATATTCGCAAACAAAGGGGAAGGAGAAATAACAAATTTGTTAAAAAATTAGTAAAAAAAATATTTATTTCACTAGCTAACTCTCAAGCTAACCACTTCGCATCAGATACTTAACATAAGCGATCTACCAGATAAACTAAGAACACGATAATTTTTCACGGCATTTGATTCAATTATTGGGATTTCACTGACGCCATGAATTTTTGAATTTATTTCGTTTTCAAAATTACCCCCGTCGTATCATTACTGATTCAACACCAGGCATCAAGATACTAAGCAGAGTATTTCAGAGATTTCTAATTTCAAAATTCAGCAGCAGCTTTTATTGTCGTCAATATGTTGCTAGCTTCTCCTAGTCACTGAAGTTCTAGATATTTTATATTTAATTACATCATTTTCGATTTTACATGTAGTGTGTTTATCGAAACTACATGCAAAATGTTGCAGACATCTTTGGACTAAATATAGCCATAAACTTTAACACTTATTCTTGAATGCAAACATTAGATATACCCTCATGTAATTTTAATGCTGTAATTAGTCTCGTATATCACGTATGCACAAACATTAATTCCTAGCATTGTTTACACGCAATAACGCATGCGATAGTTACCTGATTTGTCAGTGTCCCCCATAATTTATCGTTATACAAGGGGTTGGATTCCTTACCGAAGATTTACTTCAGCCAGTGAAATAATATGACCCCATTTGTCTGTTTAACTTATATTATAAAAAAAGGAAATAGTGGTAGAAGTAGTGGACCAAATATATTTAATTGAGAACAGCACAGATTTATATATATATATATATATATATATATATATATATATATATATATATATATATATATATATATATATATATATATATATATATATATATATATATATATATATATATATATATATATACATATTGTTATAATTGTTGAAAAGAACTTTACTTGTTTTATACAATCGAGCGACAAGGGGCCACAGTCAGGATTATTAAAGGCAGCAAAGACACCGGTTGATGGTTTGCTTATTGTTGCGAGTATATTTGTTATTGTTATTGAGTATGATTATTTGTTCTTATATCAAAACTGGAAGCCCATAATATCGTTTGATTTAACAAATCAGAAGTGGGATTCTTACCCTCCCGCCGCGTGTTGAGTTATTTCTATAAAGTTTTAGTTGAAGTTTAGTAATAGCAAAATGCCGAAGTAGAGTGAAATGCTAGTTGTAGATGGTTCTGTATGCCATCATGTTGCGCTGCAAAGCTGTTTTATCCGAATTAGCAGCACGCATTCGGATGTATTGTCCTTTGTACCATAGTATAGTCTTGTAAACTATCTAAAGATATCCTTCTGTATTACCAAATAATATGGTCCTGTGTAGCATTGGATAGTACTGTGTACTATTGAATGTATCCCTGTGTTTGCATTGCGTGATTGGCCCTTATGATGCTTGGCTTCTACCCTCTTTTGGGTACTTTAGCCGGTTGTTTATTGTTATTATTTCTGCGTGCTCTGTAGCTGTCCATTTTTAGATTTATTTTGTTTGTACGATTTGTTTGACGTACGGTTTTAGGCTTTTGGGACATGCGTGTTAGTTAATTTTGTTATTGTTATTGTTACTGGTTAATCTGTTAGATTACATAATAAATTCACATTGGATAGTACTGTGATAGTACTGTGATAGTACTATTGAATGTATCCCTGTGTGTTACCCTGTAATATGGCTATATGTGCCGCCACCACCACCAGATAGTCAAGAAAACTGCCAAAAGTTGTCCCTGTGTGTCACCAAATGGTAAATTGTCTTACGAATAATCTGGATATCGAGTGCTGAGTAACCTTGAGTGTTAGCAAGGTAAAAGAAACCTGTCTTCTGCTACATAGAGTCAACCGTCCAAAGGGTTCTACTACAGATGGAACTGTCCGGCAACAACGTGGACGCGACCACGCTTCCCCATCAGGATGGCCGAATGTTATAATTTTTGGAAAGAACTGACCAATATTTCATTGATGTTTTATAAACAGTGTTGGTAATAAATGACTTGACTCTTCATCGCCAATCCTAAATATTCAGAGGATAGAGTTTGAACGCGACAAGGAGCAAGTCAGGATTATTGGATTGGTATTGCGTATTGAAGTAGATTGTAAAAAGGCAGCAAAGACGCCAGTTGATTGCTTGCTTATTGTTTCGAGTATATTTGTTACTGTTATTGAGTATAATTACTTGTTCTTATATTAATGGATAATATCGATAAAACCGATAATATCGTTTGATTTTTACCCTCTATTGCATTTTGGAATACTGAGAAAATTCTGAGTGCGATAGAATTATTTTGAGGACTTTTTAAGCCCAATTGATTTATTTAGAGCCAATATATATCATTTTTGAATCTAGATTGCCACGATTGGTCTAATTTGTTTCAAATGAACTGGTATAACTCCCAAAAAAATAGATCAACAAAAAATATATAAAAATGGCGTCTTGGCGTGCAACTTGACTAAATCACTTTTTGTCCAATTTCACCATTTTCCCAAAAGATATCATAATGGTAAACCTATACTATAAAATAATACATTTTGTATGGAATCCATTGATGTGTCCATCCTTGATAAATCTATATCATGCAAGTAATGAAAAAAGAAAATGCCACAAAATCATCGCACACAACACGTCATTTTATTACTATTTATCACACTAACCATGGAAGAAACGAACTATTCTAATAATAAAATAAATGTTCAATGTGTTGACCATTTTGGTCCATACAATACTCTGCCCTCCCAACTGTCTCCCTAATCACTTCCCTAGTTAACAGACGTCTGGAGTAGACCTTTCCTTTGAGATAACCACCTAAGAAAAAATCGGGGGATCTTGTTGGCCCCTGGATTGGGCTATGAGTTCCTATCCGCTACTCTTCAAATCCTTTTCCTAAAAAAAGCCTCACAATTGTGCCATTGTGTGGCGGTGCCTCATCCTGTTGTAAGTGAACTTACCGAAGTTCAGTCTGTTACAGATTACCCAGAAAATTGTTGACCCTGTACAGGGTGGTAGGGGGGGGGGATTTCGTATCAATATGGAGAGACTTACCTATATGAAAAATGCTACGTTTTTTTCATATTTCCTGTTTGGTACTTTTAAAATCGACAATTTTAATTACCATTACATTTTTTTTTGGATTTAATATCCTTTTATTTATTTTATAGACGACAAAGACCTTTATTTTTTTTCTGGTTGGAAGTTTATGTATTTCGGATAAAAAAAAATATTTCAGAATTTCAAAAGTTAAATTTAGTGAGTAATACTAACTTACATAAATGATAAAATATGAACAATTAAAAAAAACGAAATCGGAAATATAAAAAAACCGTAGCATTTTTCATATTTGAGTTTATAGCAACTCATAACATAGAAATATAATCAAATATATAGATGAATTAATCAAAGGAAGACACACTTACCAGTTGTTTATCTGGACATATATACGGAAACGAATCACTTAGAAGTTGTACAAGTTTTTTCCGTACAAGTACAAGTGGTCCCGTTGTCAGTGATAAAAAAAAGACAAGTAATCAAAGAAATAAATCAGAAATTTTATAGTATCACTAAATAGTTGAAGAACGTAAATTACTTGACGTATCAATTCATTTTTCAATGTATCATTTTTTCTTTAAAAACTCGTTCGGTGTGCATCACTTCTTCTCACAAAAAGCCTCACAATTGTGCCATTGTGTGGCGGTGCCTCATCCTGTTGTAAGTGAACTTACCGAAGTTCAGTCTGTTACAGATTACCCAGAAAATTGTTGACCCTGTACAGGGTGGTAGGGGGGGGGGGATTTCGTATCAATATGGAGAGACTTACCTATATGAAAAATGCTACGTTTTTTTCATATTTCCTGTTTGGTACTTTTAAAATCGACAATTTTAATTACCATTACATTTTTTTTGGATTTAATATCCTTTTATTTATTTTATAGACGACAAAGACCTTTATTTTTTTTCTGGTTGGAAGTTTATGTAGGTATTTCGGATAAAAAAAAATATTTCAGAATTTCAAAAGTTAAATTTAGTGAGTAATACTAACTTACATAAATGATAAAATATGAACATTTAAAAAAAACGAAATCGGAAATATAAAAAAACCGTAGCATTTTTCATATTTGAGTTTATAGCAACTCATAACATAGAAATATAATCAAATATATAGATGAATTAATCAAAGGAAGACACACTTACCAGTTGTTTATCTGGACATATATACGGAAACGAATCACTTAGAAGTTGTACAAGTTTTTTCCGTACAAGTACAAGTGGTCCCGTTGTCAGTGATAAAAAAAAGACAAGTAATCAAAGAAATAAATCAGAAATTTTATAGTATCACTAAATAGTTGAAGAACGTAAATTACTTGACGTATCAATTCATTTTTCAATGTATCATTTTTTCTTTAAAAACTCGTTCGGTGTGCATCACTTCTTAAAGGAAAATGTTATTATTGCCTCTATCAATTTTCATTTTCTAACCAACACGGCTACGCGCTGGCAATTATCCCCTACCGTCTGATTTATTTCATATTGAATCATCACCTAATTAATCTCTCTCCTTGCCTTATCATTGTAAAATTTAGTACGCTTGATATAGGAAGTCAGAGGGTTTTATGGTTTCCTGCACTCCAAAGATTTACTGCTGTACATAAAATAGATACCAGTATAAGCGTATACAGTGTCATTTAATTTCTTTTGGATGAGCCTCCACCTCCTCCTTCCTATCTAATATCGTCCGCTTTTTAAGGTTTTATTCCTTGTAGAGAATGATACTTCTTTTATGGGAAGTTTAAAACATTTTTTTGTAATTTTAATAATATACTCCACTGAATAATTTCTGTTTTAAAATGTTTTAAGGGGATTAAACAGTATTTACTTTATAATATCGCCTAAAGTACGGCATGAAATTCGTTGATTTTGCTTTTATATTAAAATATGTTATTTAAAAAGTTCTGAAACCCCGAGTATCGGGTACTATGAGCATTTTATCGGTTCGCTAGCCTGAAAGTCAATTTCGGTTTGATGTGATGTGAATAAAATTGAACGCCCGACTAGTCCCATCAACCCTTATAACTACACTGATATTGAGAAGAAAAAAAACCTTTTATATTAACATTCTATCTGATTCCGGTCCCCTAAATGAAAATGCAATGGTGGATAATAAATATCTCGCTTAATTTTGCACACGGATATAACCAATTGATGGATTAAATCAGTTATAGGTGTTGTACCGGTCGATTTTTTAATATTGCGAAAAATTTTGAGGAGCTTGTGTAGTTACACTTTAAATACCGCAAGTTGCACACGTTAACTCCTGAATTAAATTCCTTCGGAGACGAACAATGGCAATTTATGACGATGACAACTGATTAATTGGCAGTATTTAGGATTTCCTTAAAAATTGTGAACATTTATTTTTTTTAGTAAAAAACGGTAGATTTTACCAGAGAAATGAGACAGTATAATTTTCTAAAGAACTATATTCTTGGTTGCATATTTTTGAATATATTGTAGTCAGAGCTTACCACATAGAGGTAGCACCTCTCGGCGCTACGAATAAAAGGTAAAAAAAAAATAAGAAATGGAATTTCGAATTTACAAAAAATGGCAAATTATTTTGAAAAATTTTATAGGAAAGAATTGTTTATTTTCATATCAGACAGGGTGCAAAGTGTGGTCCTTTTTGATCTGCTCATTTTTTTAAAAAGTTCTAATTGTTTTACATAAAAGTGAATCACAGAATCTTGTAAACCGTAATTCTAAGGCTAACAATCCAAGGAATGGGGAGTTTCAATTCGCAAAAGTCGGAAATTAAAATTGGTGGGATGGTAGAGAACAAAAATGGACACTTAACTTAATAAATGATTATTTACTCTGTACCTAGTTAAGGTTCATTAAAGTCACTTTCTTTTTACATCTTATCTTTTTATCATTGTAATGTGTTCGTGACATTTTATTTTACAAACTATGTATCTCATAAACGGTCAAAGATAGCAAGGCAATTTTTGTACAGTAACTAACACACACTTTGAAAGGGGTCCCAGTAACCCTGCATTAATTTACAGATAAAGCGCTAAAATAAAATAGAGGTTCCAGTTATCTCAGAATTTTGGGGCTAGTTTATTGTCAATATTAATCCTCGAAAACACAAAAAATAGTAGCACTCACTTAACGCACTGTTGCACTCTTATGTAGGTGGATTGCAGCAATTCCAAAACAGCAATACCTTCCTTATCGTTAGAACAATTTAAGACAATTCATAGCGAACAACAGGAACACCACTCATGGGATTTATGAGATAACTCCCTGAAAATATGACTACCTTCTTGTTGAACTCTTTTACAACCTTTAAATCCTCATTTGGATGCAATGAAACTGCTGCATACGTATCTAGGACACCCTAGATACTATTTTACTGGTTCATTTTAAACACTGCTTCTGGAAATTTACTAAATTTATGACATAACACCCTTGACATTGTGGTGATTATTGTTATGCTTGAAATTTTAATATTTACTTATATTTTACTACTTAAATTAATTTCCTCAGAGAGAAATCTAAAGAACATGGCTACCTCTTTAAATGCCGTGGTTGAACTCCTAGCATTATTATTTGAAGTGAAGGACTTCTAGTATTTGAAACAAAATAATACTTCCTTAGTTACATCATCTTTCCTTAAAATAACATTTCCTTCCAGCCAATCACGTATTGTCAATATTTATTATTTTTAGATTTTCACAACAGATATTATTTAAAACATTTCACACATTATATTCATTTTATCTAGGTCTGTCTTCAGACCACCAATGACTTGGCGCCGAGGTTAAATAATCTCGCACACCGATTTTAGATATGTTTCTATATGTACAATATTTTTAAATGAGACAGTATAATACGTTTCTATCTTTGATAATTCATTATATGACATGTCGAAGCTATTTGTATAGTCTTTTTAATTTTCTGGCGAAATTTAATTTAGTTATTAGTAAAACAAAGTGTGACCAATCAACGTGTAGCCATTGAGATCATGTGCCTAATATCTGTAGTAAATCTATCTTATTATACCATAAGTATCAGCTTTCAATTAAATTCAATTTTCCAGAGAGAGAGTCGAAGCCGACTGGTTCATATATCGTGTATAAAGCCCAATAATGTTTATATAAAGCTCCGAAATAGAAACCTTTGTATCGGTAAAGGGAATGTATTCGCGAATTAAATGGTTCTTTAAACTGGGAATTGATCCTGCTCCCTATTCCTATAGCGGATCAGAAGAGATTTAAGAAGAGGAGGTTCGGAGACATGATCTGTTTACGACACTGTTCAATCCTGGATTCTGCTCCTGAATTACATGTCCTACTTCCAGTGTGAATTTCCTAGCGCTTTGTCATGTGCATACGTCCCGAAATCGTTTTAGAGCCACTTTTAACGCAAGTAGAGCTCGCAGCGCGCCCAATCACTCCCATCATAAGGAATAAGTGGACCCCAAGTATCGCTCAACCTTTCTCACAACAGAAACCAGCTAAAATTAAATTAATGTCTGCAGGATTGATTGCCAGAATTATGATATTTCTGAAGATTGTAATGTAAGGTTATGTATTTATTGTTAAAATGTTAAATAATGGATATTCTCTGAAGTAATTTTTAGATGTGTGTTAATGCTTGAGAAATTTCACTTTGCAAGATCATAAGGATCATCCTCGCTACAAAGACATAGACAACGTTAAAGCACAAGCAGCCCACATCAAATAAGGGTAGAATTTTATGCAACAGCTAAGAGAAAGCCTTTGTGTACTAAGACTTTGGTAGTGCCTGTGTAATGTAGCATTTAAAGACATAAAATAATTACATTGTTCGTGTCTCCCTCTTGACTATTTGCTGCTGAAAGGGTTAAATTTTATCTATCAAATGAGTAGTGCTGTAATTTGGTTTATTAGCCTTTCCGAGCTAGATGGGGTTTGTTAGAGCCAATTCTAATTATATTTTCGCCATAGGCGCTTAAATGAGTATCATTGTCTTTTGAAGAGGCTCGAAACTTTGAAATAATTCGTGGACCGCACAGTGTTACGATGCAGTGATTACTTTATAAATTGCTAAGCTAATTCTTTTTTTTAACATCGAGGGTTCATGGCCAGGGCTTATTTAGCTATTAACACAATGTTTACCGACCTACTATATATGAGACTGCTAGATGAGTAATTATAAATATTGCAATTCTAATATGTATTCTAATGTTCATTTTAAAACTCGCTCCCCCCCATAATTAAAAAAACGCAAAATATTTGAGAATTCGCCGATGACAGTTAAGTCGAGAGGTCTTAATATGTTCATCTCCCTCTCTTAGCAACTCCAATTTTAAAATCTTAAAAGGAACTACCCCGCGTGTTACACATTATTTGAGATCTCATTTCATGGAGAGAGAATACAGCAGTGCATAATTTTTACACATTTGTTTGTATTTTACAAAATTATTAGTAACTTAATAAAATTAATAAATAATAATACTAAATAATTACTACTTAATAATAAATATTACTTAATAATTAAAAATAAACTTATTAAACTTAATAAAAAAAATAAAAATATTAAATTTAATTTAAAAAAATAGTCTAAGAGCAAGATGGTGACCGATACACGAGAGATGTGTTGCAGGCTGCTGTACAGGACGTGAGAGATAGTAAGGAAACTATACTGAGATCTGCAAAGGCTTACAATATTCCAAGAACTCTAAAACATTACCCCGGAGGCACCCGAGGAAGAGGTGTCGTTTCGTCTGGTGAAAAGGGGGTGGTGGAAAATTGTCTTAGCCCGTCGAGAAACGGTTAGTGGATTGTATTAAAACAATGGAGATATGGGGTTATGGAAAGTGAACTATTAAACATATAGTAACAAAATATTCAAAAATAAATGCATGGCATTGGCCAGATAAGGATGATCTTGTTGAATAAGAGACCAGCGATATTTTGAAAATAATCCATGCTCCAAAAAAAATTTTCAAAAATATGTATGTTGTACCTGAAATGGACAAACTGCGAAAATAAATGCTTATTTACTATGTACATTTACTATGTTAAGGTTTATTAAAGTCACTTTCTTTTTACATTTTATCTTTTTATCATTGTAATGTGTTCATGACATTTTATTTTACAAACTATGTATCTCAAAACTGTCAAAGATAGCAAGGCAAGTTTTGTACAGTAACTAACACACACTTTGAAAAGGGTCCCAGTAACCCCGCTTTAATTTACAGATAAAGAGCTAAAATAAAATAGAGGTCCCAGTTACATCAGAATTTTGGGGTAACTGGGTCTTCGTGCAGAATTAAAAAAAAATAGTTATCAGCAAACATAAAACAAAAATTTTTAATAATGCTTTGCTAGAACGTTTTCAACATCGTAATGGTTATGCTAGTTCATATTTAGCACTAAATTATCAAAATGTTAATTTTATATTTAGCACTAAACCGAAAAAGTTGTAAAACTAGGGCCCACTTACCCCACCTTGCCTTAACTATTAATGTCCGAAAATGAGGGTTTTTTTAATTTGCACCAGTGGCGTCCGTACAGGGTGCGGACTGAATATTTTTGAAGAAATACGTGGTACGTCACTGTTTGCGACCACTGCGACACTGTTTTGTATCATTCTCCAGATGCATAAAAGAAACTCCCTCTAAAGACGGTGTAGACAAAAAAAATATATCGCAAGACACGGGTCATAGCAATACAAAATTTAGCGCTTTATATGTAACACATATAGGACATATAGGTAACGACAAAAAAATTTTGGTAATAACTTAAGCTTAAGCATTTTTTACCAAAAAAAAAAACTAATCATACAGGGTGTCCGGAAATAAGTGTTTTTTAATTTGCACCAGTGGCGTCAGTACAGGGTGTGTTCTGAATATTTTTGGAGAAATAAGTTGTACGTCACTGTTTGTGACCCACAAATCAGTTTTTTTTTTGTATCATTCTCTAGATGGATAAAAGAAACTCCCTACAAAGCCGGTGTAGACAAAAAAAATTACATCCCAAGACACGCGTCAACAGCCAAAGCCTTCCAGTATTGAAAATACTTCTGGACGCGTTGTATAGGGACCAGTCTCACGAAAAATGTATGTGACCTCGGGAGATCTGTCGAGGTCCCAGAGTATAATATATACTCGCGAACAACCAGCTAAAAAAAAATTTTTATTAAACGACCTGGCGGACCAATTTTGGACGCAAATCGGAATTGCAAAACTGGTCAAAATCGACCATTTTTGAAAAATCTCAAATATTTTGGATTTTTTTTTTAATTTTTACGTATGACCATATATCTCCCTTAGTTAAAGTCCGATTAAATTGAAATTTTTAGAAGAGCCAATTTAGACCTTTGTTATCATGACTGACATGACAGAAATGCAAACAAAATTTGCACGTCACCAGTAATAGTTTTGTTAAATTTGCAATAAATTTATTAAAAATGCAGCAACAAATACTCGAACGAGAAAACTTTTTGTTTTCAAAGAGAGACAGAGAGATGTATCCAGTAAGTCACAAAGTTGTAGCTAAAGAATCAAACAAACTTATTTACTTAGGTGATTTTTTTGTTAACTTACTTAGTTTTCAAGAAAACGGTGCTGCAATCACCACCGCGTCGAGTCGCCGTATGTGAATACATTTTGTAATGAGGAAAGGCAATTAAGCGGAGTTTTACAACGCTGTTTTACAGGAAATAACTGATGTTTCAACTGAACTGACGTCTCTTCCAGCAGTCAAGAGAAGTTATTATAAACCGAATTTGTTATTGACATGATGGCACTGGTTCAACGATTTCAAAATAATAATTGCAACACCTTTAATGATTTATATGACAGATGATTTTAATGACAGATATAATATACACACAATATACCTACACACGGTATTCCTCGCTTAATTTACATATTTTTTTTGGACCCTGCAACTTTTCGTTGAAATGTAGCCGAATTCGACTATATGTACTTGTAAGAAACATTATTTTTCGATAAACTATCGTCTGGTAAAGTAGATGTATTCACAAAAGAAAATATTTTATTTGTCTGCAACTTCCATATCTTATTTTTTTTCTGATTTTGTATCATTCTTCACTTTTTACTTTAAAACTACTTGCAAAGAATACTGATATTTCCTCTAAACATCTGCATAAATAGTTGGAATAGCTGCATAAATTCAATATCAAGAAGAAGAAAAATGAAAATATTATTTATGTTCATTCATCTATTTCGCGGTACATTTCATATGGCAATAGTAAAATTCTATTACTATTAATAAAATTCACTGTTCGGTATTTCACAACAAATAATTGGCTAATTGGCTGATTTAACGTTAAAGGTCAAGGTCTCCGTCTGTCTCATCTTCGAATAGTTCGAATCGGCGATATCAGGGATTTCGGAGAATTATCATTTTACTTGCAGCATTTCGTTTGCATTAACTCAGCCTTGTTTAAACCAACACATGAATGATACCAATTTATACTATACCCCTATAGTGTTCTACAAAACTTACTGATTTTTGCGTGTTCTTCTCTAACATAGCGAATTACTTTTGCTAACTTATAACAATACTTACTTAATAACAATGTTATACTTTGGTATTTTTATTACTTTGAAGGGTACAGGTATATTACAAGAAAATAATGGTATAAATACAATTAAAATGGTACGTCTGGCAACATTGCTGAGTATATTAACAATGGAATCGCACTGGCAGCAGTTTTATCAAGAAATTATAAAATGTGCCCGACTCGGACCGGAGTTGTATACTATGTTATGTAGGGGAGACGAAGTTGCGAAGAAAAATATTTTTTGGGATATTGTTAAACGGTCGTGAACAAAAATTAAAAAAATTCTAGATACTTCATTTTTAAATCACATGCCAGACTATGTGGCGTGAATGCGGCATCATTGTCGGGTATAGATGAGAATTCAACACTGAAAACCCCTACGATTTCAAGACTAATCACAAGAGTAACAAATAGCGGGCGTTAAATGATCCAAGATGTCTAAAACAGAATAAACAATCAGGCTTGTCACCGCAGATGTTCGCCGCAATCCTGAATATTCAACGGTGCCCAAACGATGCTCCTGCAGACTTCTGAATTATCATCTGCATGGGATCAGTCGATATTGCATAAAACATTCGCAGAATTTATTACTAAAAATACATATTCAATATTTGTGTTCCATTTCGTGTATTTCGTTTGTCGACCGTAAATATTTATTGTAATGTCAACGTACGAAAATAATTAATGGTAATATTTCCATCGGCAGGATCAGGGAGAGCAAAGATACGAAAAAATAAATTATATATTATTACGAGAACATTTTCTGCAGTAAATTCAACTCATGCTTGAGTTTATTTTGAACTGCTCGAGTTTATTTTGATGTGACTTATTCAGTCTAATCACATCAAAATGAATGAATGCGGTTCCTTAAAGGCAACGTTCTTTGAATGCCGTATTTTTAAATTACTTTTATTGTACGAAATATATTTATTAGATTATTTACAGAACAAAACATAGAACATATTTCTTATTATTAACTTAGAATATATTTCTTATTAAGTATTAACTGAATTACCAATTCAAATTATTAGATTGAGAAACGTAGTGTAGTTAATTATATGACTGGCCGAAGTAGATATAGACGCTATAATCAGTTTATTTTCAACATGTGAAATTTTCTGATAAACCGATGCGGACGACGCGACGTAAAATGTTTAACGTGATATGTTGTTTCCTCGGGTGTAGTTGAATCTTCTTCACCTACCATTTTCTTAATTATTTTTTCATGATGTTGATAATTGTGCTTAAATGACGAGTGATTTTTATTAGATGCTTTTCACCAACTCCTCCTTTTGCCAAAGCTGAAACCGCAGAAGATTGCATGGTAATTGGTAATTTGTTTTTTTGTTGTCTAGTCCATCTTCTTTTAATATATCTGTAGTCCATCTCTAGGTTCATTCCTTCCAATAGGTTAATCTTTATGCTGAAATTCAAGTGAGAGTTTGCCATCCGAAACAAAATATATACTTTCACATTAGCTTAGAACATAATTAATCTGATAGCCCTTTGTTTAGGCATAAATTAATTCTAGATAAGGGAAATATCCATGAAGTCGAGATTTCATTAGTTGTCAATATGAAAATGCGTCTTTTTACTTATACATTTTAATCATGTAACAAATGAGGGCGATTCTTGATGTAATTTTTTTGTAAAATTTTCCCTTGTATTGGTCCATTTTTTTAAAAAAAATGCTTCTTCATTAGTTCTTTTAATGCAAGGGAAATAGTCTTATAAATAAATCGTTGTACTTTAGTCGGTAAGTAATTTTTTCTTGACTGACATGTTTTTCCATTTGTGTAATACACATTATACTGCAAAATAAAAATATGTGGTGGCCATTACCCTACAAGATGCCCGGTAAAGTTTAAGAGTACGGAGGCGTTTTATGTCGCAGTAAATCCGGTAAACTGCTGGTCGCCACACAGTTTGTTTACACGAAGTCCTGAAGCACCGAACCATATGTAACGAACGCACTGTGGCTAGTTTCCACTTACAGCCACAATGGATCGTCCCGAAATATAAGACACTTAACTGAAATTTATTGTGCCACTCCTTTGTGTTACAAAACTAAAAGGTACTTGATAGTATTTTATAGCAAATTTACTTCACAACTCGCAAATATATACTCTGCTGGTGCTTCGCCTGGCAAATATATTTATAAGGGACGGATATGGGTCACTATAGAAACGAAAATAAAGGTGTTCTTTGTCCTGACTAAATTTTTACTGAATTGCAAAATATTGAACTAATATAATATTTTATATTTTAATATTCTGATTTGACAATACAATGTTTTTCAATATTATGTTCCACATTATTTCCACTGAGGTCCATTACTACTTTTTTACACTACTCATCCCATGATCCGCTGCTATTATTTTTACCTTTTAGGAATTTTTGTCTATGAGGGCGTTAAACAGGTAAATTTTCATAAACATCATTGCCTTAGAAGAGTGACAGGGTAGTAAAAGTTGTTAGTAATAAAATTACGTCCCATGGAAAAAGAAATACATTGTTCTTGGTTGAATAACCCTCCCATAGTTCCTCAAACACATTTTAGGGAAAAGTCAAGTGTAAGTCATATAGGAGTTACATTTAATTCTGACCAGTTGATTTGGCCGTTTATTTTTATTTATAAGCTATTTCATAAGAAATTGTAACTATTTTTTCAGTAGAACTTAAGATCATCCCATTTTTATAGATGTTTTCTTCTTTTTACTTATTCGTTCCATATACTTCTTGGTATTGGCCCCTTTTTAACCTGTTTTGAGAACCTCCCAATATATTTTCTCTATAACTTTCTAATATTTTATTTAATATGATTTTTTTACTTTTTAAAAAGTGATATACTTCTTATCAATTTTTTTAGACCTAATTTTTTTTACTTATTTCAGTAATCATTTTTTTAGTACTGGAATACCTGTCCCCAAACGCTCGGCACTTCTCTTTCTCTCAAAATTCTCTTCAGCAATTCGAATATGTTCTTATGTCTCCTCTGCTATTCCTTCTGCTTACACCGCCTCCTCCACTTTGGAGTATTTCTTCTGTATTTTACTCCTAAGAGCAGGAATAAAATACAGAAGAAACATCCATTACTCTTATCTTCTGCAGACAAAATTGCCTGTTTACTCTTGTCTGTTATTCCTTCTTCTGACCATGTTACTTCCAGCTGTCCTGCTATCATTATTTGATATTTGATATATTTGTAATGCCTTTGCAAACTTTATTTTGTTCCTGTTGTGCCGTTGATAGTGACATATTAACTTCCATATTCCTATCCGTATAGATTTAACAATATTTTTGTATTCTTAACTTGTTTTGCTCTTCAATTTCAAATCCGCTACTTCAATCGCTGCTTCAAATCTTTAAGCGCTGCTTAAAATTTCTCTTTTTGTAATACTTTTCTGATTTTCTTCAATCTCCACTATCCACTATCATTTCTTCTCCGCTCTTATATTGTTAAAATGTTTTGTCGGCATTTCTTCCAGTGTTATTCTATTTTGGTTTATCTTCTTTATTTCTCGTGAATCCAGTTTTGATCTCTTTGGTCTATGATATTTCTTCATTGGCCCTTGTTCGTATCAGTCTTTGCATTTCCATCTCTGATTTTGTTAAATCATCAGTATAAATCCACGCTTCTCTTAGTTTTTTTCTTATTTTGCATAATTATCTTTTTCAGTTTTTACTTCCACTAAGCATATTTTCTGTCCCATTTTTCGCATTTGTTTTCGCACATCTTCAATGCTCAGATACTGTTTAAAAATTTATGCAATGACATATCGGCTATTTGATTTTCGATAAAGATGACATATTATAAGTACATCAGACATTCCCACTGCGAGTCCTTTCAAATTTGCAAATAAATACACGTTCGTATATTTTTATATAAAAATACACAGCGACATTTTGATAAGAATCTGTATTATTTTCCTGTCCTGTCATTTATCATTTTTGTTTTGTATACGCATTTAGCCTTTACAAATGCTACAAAATGAAGTTTATTGTTTAAGTCGACGTGGCGTAGAAAAGCTTTATCGGCAACAAATATCGCTGAGAACAAAAACTTACATTTTTGGCAGTATCCAGGGAGCATTATTTAGTCTTGTAAGGCTCTTTCGTATTTTTATCATTTTTCTTCCATTCTATCTAAATACAAAGCCACCGTAAATTAAGCCTATTTATCAACACGTCTTAAGCACTTTTACGAACACAAATATAAACAATATAGAGGAAAAATTGGAAGCAAATCAATTTCAATAAAATGTCATCATTAATGTTATTGAAAATGGAAAAATAGAACTAAAAAGTCAAATATCATGTGATGGTGAATTCTGCACAGCAATAACACAAACTGCTATTACATTTCATCTCCGTGTGTCTGTCAGACCGTGACGTGTTTCTGGAGTTCATAAAGAATACCATCGATAATTAGAGGATTATATTTCCCGCGTTCCATTAGCATTAATCAATAATTAATACGAGTTGTGTGCTTTAAGTAGCTCCCGCTAATAAACTACTGGCTTCATTACGCTGGCTACCCTGTTATGTACCTACTCGAAGTGCTTCTATGTAGGTGTTATAATCATTAGAGCCGGACCACCTAGTCTAAACAACATAACGCCATATAGCACTCGTCGATAGCATGGGAACACGGATTTCTATAGTAAATATTTGTAAGGATTTTCCTTGTAAGATATATTTCTTTGTAATATTTTAAATAGCAAAATTGACCACCGGGATATAAATGGAGGCCTAACATCTACAATTAAAGTGGGAAAGGACACGAAAGAAATATTTTATAAATCTTCAGTCAATCAAGTTTTTTCGATTATTGAAGAGAGAAATTTAGTTAAATATAGAGAAAGATAGTCCAGTCTCATTCAAACATATTATATACGAAGCTATATACATATGCTTCCAACCCTAGAACATCTAGAACTGCATCTTCTCAAATTCAAATTCTATTTAGTTTTTGAATTCTTTTTAGTAGTGGAATCAACTCCATACCTTATAAGGTGGTTAAATCTACCCCTGTATTTGGGTAGATTAAATCAAATGTAACTTCTTTTACATGTCACATTAAGCAAAATATACGTAAATATACGTAAAGTATATAAACTATATACTTCTTATCTCTGTCACATATATCAATTCGTAACATATCGAGGATTTAACTCTAAAACCTTTTTGACAAAATCTGGCGTACCGCAGGGGTCAAATCTTGGTCCCTTGCTTTTTTTAATACTCACTTAACTTTATTATTAATTTAATATTAATATTTTAAATTTTAATTTTAATTAATATTAAAATTATAAGTCGAGAGTTTGGATTTGTAGTAAAATGATGAAACGTCGCCCTTTGGCGTTGGCAATGTAGCCTGCAAGTCAAAACAACTAACCCGATAATTTTCACTACATTTTTCTTTATCTGCTTCTTTTTCTTTTCCGTTTAGGTTCTTTTCTTTTTGGTGTTTTAAATGTCTTCTTCCATTCTCTTTCTATCCTCATAATTTTCGTACGTAATACATTTTTGACACTGATCCTTTTTTGGGATAAAAAAATCCAAGTTAAATTCGTAATTGAAAATATCTCTGTATGTGGTTAAACTTGCAATGTATTTGCCAGACTGCTCACAATGATTTTTATAATCTCTGTAGAGATCGGTTATGGTATTGACCGCCTTCAATATACTCATTTCGCTATGAGCTCTTTTTCGCTATGAGCTTGTTTCTGCAATTAAGCGACATATCATTTCTCAGCGACACATTCAAGCGACATATCAAATATCTCAGTTCTTTCCTCTTTGAAGAATTTAACTGAACATTTAAAATTACAATTTTCACTACAAGGAGGTTTCATTTGCCTAGATGCTACATGTGTACGTTTATTAAGTGTAACTTAGTCCTGTCCGCTATTCCTGGGGGATATTGTTATGTTTCTTTTTCCACTCCTTAGGATCTTTCTTCCCTTTTCAGCTCTTCTTATTTGTCGTACTTGCTTCCTCTTCATCTTGTTGCATTGGCACTTCTTCTTCACTGTCTGTTGTTATGGTTGAATCAGCTTCGTAATTGGGGTCATCAATAGAGTCGTCGGAGAATGGATTTGGCTCTAAATTGGGTTCTTCATCACTTTCTCTGCCACTCAGTACTTCTTCTTTAGTTTGTGGAAATTTGGAAGTTTCACTATGGGTCATTTTCCATTGTTCTAAACATAGCTTCTGTTCTTATAACTCAATATTTCTCCCTTTGAGAAATCATTTTTTCTTTAGGTAAATCAACTTCCAATTCTGCGGAAGAATCTAGGGCTTGAACTCTCCCTTTTTCATGTTTTCTTTTACTTTGCTTATAATAGTTTCTAGAACATCTCTAATCACAGACGAATCAGATAAGATTTTTCAGCTTGAAGTATTACATTTAGAAGAGCCTTTTATTAATTTAATGCCTATCATTCCTATCAATCTTTTGGCTCTTGAATTGGCATTTTAACGTTCCATATTGCTAATGAAAACAAAAAAAAATACAAAAATTGCGGCACTTTCAATGTCAAAAACCCGATTATATTTAGCATTAAATAAAATGGCTTAAAAATGTAAAGGAAAGAGACATTGCTTACTCTATTAGATAGAAAATAAAATTTAAATCAAAATAAATTGTAGGGATAATACGCAAAATTTAAAATAAATAAACAATATTTGAAAAACAACAGAGGCAGATTATGAAATTTCACTCAAATGAACGACTCCAGCGCAATAGTTTAAACAAGCAATAATGATACATTTAAAAAATATCAATGATTAAATATTCAATACTGGGACAAATTACGTTGATCCAATAATGTTGGACTTCATAAAAAAATTTAAACACAGAATACTAGCATAACTTGAAATGTGTCACTATTGTTTTCCTAAAATCACAATATTCAAACGAACTTTTTAAACCGTACTATTTAAAATGTGCCGCTGAATGGTCACTGATACACTGAATTATTGTGCCACTGTTGTTCACGTCACCGTTGAAAAAAGCGCGAAATCCAATAGTGCGACTAGTTCCATCTATCGATACCAGAGTAAGATAAAAATGTGCCACTATTATTGGTTGATAAAATAAAAATATGGGAATATTATGGTACAATTAACTAAAAATATCCATTTTTCGAAATGTGAAACTGTTGCACCCAGTGAGCGATATATAATAAGTTAATAAATAATTAGATGTTCTGATTGGTTAAAGATCCTACGAAAAAAATATCATCAACAAAAGTCACCACTAAAGAATAGCGATCGCATTTAATATCACATATATACTATATGAAAAAAAACCCTTATGGTATGCTGTTTACACTAACTGCACTTTAGAAGATAACTATATCTACGGAGGGAAGGGTCACCTGAGGATGAATGGATATACGCAGCAATCAAAACGTCGTAATACTTAGTCAGATGAAGATATATTCTCAGAGACACAGCTTTGATATTGAAACAATATTTCCATTAAAATACTATCGTACTATTAAAATACTATTCGTGTAATAGAATTTCTGTTAAACGTAACCAAATTGTAAATTGAAATCAAATTTCTCTCACAGGCCTATAAATTTGCTCCATCCAAGTGCTACACTAGCAGCAAAGATAATCACAATAGTCCTAAATAAGAAACGAAATGAAACGCCGCTTTTGCCGGGAGTTGTTATTTCTCTCCAGGCGCCGGTATTGGCGTTATCAGAAAGCTGCAGGCTTATGTTGTTGATAACAAAGCTTAAATGTGCTTCCAAGTATTTCGTATATTTTTGTCCGTATCCACTGGGGACTTGTCTCAATATTTGTTACAATTCTCCCGAATATTAAGCCTTCCCTTTCAGGGACTTGAGGGTTATTTGCATAAGATTGCTTAAAGACGTAACGGGCCAATTAAGATCCTAATATTTGATAAACGCTTCGGGAAAAATAGCCTTGAAATAGTCGCTTTTAACTGAATGATACTCGCCTTTATATTTACATCTACAAACTTATTTACATTTTCATATCATATATTTTGCTCATATCGGGAGTTAGCTTATAATAAGTAAGCATGTTTTAGCCGGCAAGACTAGTTCTTCGTTAGCTTTTTTGAGGTGTTCTGTGGAAAATCAACATTCCTCTTGGGTGGTATTTTTAATTCGAGAGTGGTGGAATAATTCGAGCCTCTTAAGGGACTGATTGATGGGCTTTAGTGACATTTTTTCACTTTTATTGGTAATTCCAATCGCGTGTATCAATTTTAGTCCAACTCGTCCGATTGATACGACTAAAACGAGATTTTTATGTGAACATTGATCCGAAACTTGTGCACGTGATAACTCGACTCTTCTTTCACCAACCGGAATTTGCAGCATCACTTTTTCTCCTACGATTGGAAAAAGTTGCCGTGACATGGGCGTTTCCAAAAGTGGATTACTGAGGGATTGGATTTTTCAGTGCAATATAGTTGTGTAATGATATGATTTACATAATACCGCAGATCACTTAACAAACAAATAATAAATAAAAATAATAATATATAGCAAATTACATTTAAACCATTAGAGTAATTAGAGTATTATAAAGTAATAAACACTATAGGAATTTGTAAATTCCAGCAATTCTTAGATAAGCCTTTCGTTAGTTCAACCATAGGCATAATTTCCTAATTTTAATATAAAGTTTTATAATTGACTGGAAAATTATTTCACTAAATACTCTGTTGTTAAATTGATATGAGGCGTAATGTAAATCAGTGGTAAGAAATATTACTTATACAAAACAAAAGAACGTTGCAGCTGTACTGATGTATGATGTATGACAGCTCATCTCCCGTCAAGGTACAGCCAAGGTATAGATTTTAGAGATGGTATAATATAAATAGAAAAATGGTACAATATAAATAGCAAAATGCAAAACTATGTTTCCGTCTCAACTATTTGAGGATGATTAATGTTCCATTAAAAATTCTGTTAAAAGTTATGTCCTGTTTGTTTTTGAAAATGCACCCCAAAGAGTAGAATCCTCCATCAAATGGAACCTGTTTTCCCATACAGTCTTCATGAAATATTTGACCACGACCTACAAACAAACGCGTCTTCTACCTGGTGCTGGTGTTCGCGCAAGACAATTTTTAGATCTGTCAGATCAAATGCCAATTTAATGCAACCGATTCCTAACTGTGATGAAACAAGAATCGCATGATTGTCTTCCACCATATTCTCTGTTTGATTAAACTTTGTTTTTATATTATTTGTCGCATGGAAAAAGAACATGCCGAGTGAAAGAGAGTGCTTTCATTCGGTATCTACAAAAAACATGCTACAGATCTTAATTAGTATGAACTTATTTTTTTACAGCGAATAAATTTTAATACGTTTTTAGTAGAATATTAGCAAAATATAAATCTATTAGTAAGCTGCAGAAAGTAAGAAGAAATTCCAATCCTGCAGCAGCGGAAGCCTCTCAAAGTTTTAAGTCTCGCTAAGGCAGCAAATACCGTAAGTTTTTCCTCGGCTATAACAGTTTCCTGATCCGTTTTCATTCGCTCCATTCTTTATGAATTATATATTTTTTTTCTCAGATTTATCCTTTTTGTGGATTTCTGTTAAGAAATGCCCGTTCTCCTTATTACTTTAATCATAGAAACCATTTGGCGCAATTCATCAGCAGCTCCTGATTTATAGAGAACGTAATCCCCACTATCTCCGGACACGACAGAGGGAATTTACTGGATATATTTCTGACCGTTACAGCAGGTTTGATATTATGACAACTCGCCGAATCTACAGTGTCACTGTAATCTTTGAAAATACTCTTCTTCGTGAAACACAAATTTACATTAGTTCGATATCAATCAAATTTCTCCGGAACCGTTGGTTTGATTTTAAAAAAACTTGTATTCATATTGTAGGCCGACTATCGAGAAATATTGGTAGTTTGTGAGATAAGTTCATTTTTACCAATAGACAGGGTGTAACTATCATTATTTTGTTTTCCAATCATTTATGACAATGTAGATCAAATGGAAAAGAAATTGTAATACCATATTTTCTTAATAATCTCAACATTTCATTTTGTATTCATCTTAATATTTCAAAGAAAGACCAGTTCGCTTTTAATAGCTTCACAGCGTTACAGAAGTTACGGACGATGATATTACTTATTGGGTACCTAATATATCAATTCAATGAGGTTTACCGACAGACCTCATAAATAAGATAGAATACCGAATGCGTTGACAATGTTGGCAAGGGTTACTTGATTTGTAGTGATCGCACCGGCAGCCGTTCTTTGATCATATAACAATAACATAACCCCATAACATTTTTTTGAGTTACAGCCAAGAAATCTTTTAAAATTCCCGCCGCCTTATTCTTGAAGTTGAATGCGTTAAAAAAAAGGATAGCCAACACAATCAATATGTCTTCACATGAACGTGCAAAATTTGATGCTTGGTCAGCATTATACTTTATTTTTAAGGTATCTGGATCTACCTCAGTTATACCTAGTAATTTAAATTATAATAGTAGAGCACTACTACAGAAGGCTACAGAATACTACAGAAGAAGTAGTCAATGATTTCGCTAACTTTTTCGGCACTACATTTAATTCCTAACGTTGCTTCCCAAAATAATAACTCAAATGTTCCTGTATTAATAGCAGTCGGTATAAACACTTTAATCAATTTAGTGATGTTCTACAGGCTACAGGCTTTGTTAAAATGATGTGAAATGATGTTCAATGATGTTCAATGATGTTCAATGATGTTATACAGGCTTTGTTAAAATTAAAACAAAAATTTACTTCAGTTACTCAACTTAATTTGCAAAATTTTGTTTACCTTATCTCTGCATACGTGTTCTCTTCCGATTGTCTAGAAACCATCAAGATTTTGCCCGGTTTTCAAACAGGGTGGTAAGAATAATATCGAAAATTATAGACATATAATATTTAGTATATAAATAATTTCATACATCGTAAAACATCTTAAAACAAAAATTATTATCTCGGACACGTAAGCAAAATATGAAATTATGAAAATATGAATAATATGAAATTTTGTAGGAATGTTTATATTACAAATAGCAATAATATTATATTAGTATTCATGCAAACTCAAAAAATGAAACAACTTATTTAATCGATAAAGAATTCCTCACCAAGCATGGGCAGATTTCTATTTTATTAGTTCTCATCAGCATGCTATAGGCGATGAGAAATGCAAACGATAAAAGCCTTATAAACTAGTATTTAGCAGAGTAAGAGGTGTATTAGTAGCGAGATCCCTTTAGTGGTAATTTGCTACTAGCTATCTGTCATCAGAGACGCCTTGTGACAGGTAGCGCCCTCTTTAGCCCTCTCTTTAGCGCCCTCTTTAGTGGACTAAACTAGAAGTGTATGGTTTACAGAAACCAACTGATCGAACCGATTGAGCATTGAATTACATCCACAGACCACAGATTAGTAGGCAAAGTCGTTTGTAAATTCCTCACCAAATTGAACCAGTTTCAAACTTATTAGTTTTCATCAGCATGCACACTTATTTTTCTCAAATAAAATAAAAATAATTGAATATTAAAGTGCGGAAATGTCGGTCAGTCGAAAAGTGAGGTCAAATGTGTGATAATACATCTGACCATTATTAACAGCTTTACCAAAAAAAAATTATTCCTGACGCTATGATTCTTTCGTTTTATGGTATACCCTTGGTATGTTATTTTGGTATATTTTAGTATATTTTCAAGGGACGTACCTGAATTAATATTTAAATTATTTCCAACTCAAGGTCGACACAAATGCCTTAATAAATGTACGAATTTATTGGGCTCAAAGTTTAGATTCTTACCAAGTGGAAAAGGCAGGTCTAAAAATCATTAAAAATCGCCGTCTCATTACATTGTTTACTTCAAAAATCTGAATAGGTATAATGAGAAGAGGACGGCCTTTGAAGTACAATTAAATTTTATTATAGCACGCTTTAGGCGTCGATTTTTTAATATAAGCTGCCTTCATGTCTCTTAAGGCCGAAATTAATGTAGAAAGCAGAATAAAATGTAATAAAAAATATATGCGACTTCATTTTAACAGCAATGGTTCCTTTTCCGCATTTAACCAAATGGACACTAAAATATACAAGTAATTAATTACAATAAATATAGCCCATAATTAGGCATTAAAACAGTGTAATTAATTAAAATTCTGATGAGTATTTAGCGGCGTATCTCACATTAGGCGAAGTCTTAATTAAAACGGAATTGCCTATTCCATTATAGTGTTCCGAGACAATTGAAGGTAATGCATTTAAAATAAAGCAATTTACTTTTAAATAACCGGCCACAAATTTGCCTTAAATTGAAGTTAATAGCTGTATCACGTACCTGCCTAGGAATACATATAATGCGGGGAAAACCAGTTAAATGAATAATTCTTTAATTAAGACTTATTTAGTGCTTACCTTCTATAAAATTGACTCGGCAGCGGAAACCCTATGAATTCCATAAATAACAGCTCTTTGTTTAGAAGATTTTATGTAGGATTAACACATGTTAAAGCTAAAAACTGCCGATAAAATCTAAAATGCTAAATAACCACTAAATAGAGCAATTCAGTTCAGAACAGTTCCAGAAATAACTTCACCAGTCTAAGTTATAGACCGAATATAAGGAAATCATTGCTATAGTAGAGAATGGAGGAAATTAGAATCAAAGTGCAGCATGCATGGTCAATATGCCTGTTTGATTTCTGGCTCTGGTTAAATGGTAAATGACAATAATATTAAATTATTTAGGAGGCGTTCATAGAATAATAATAATAGGTTTTAAATTTCATCTCATATTAACATTTTTTATAATAAACATAATAATATATTTATTAACACAGCTTCTTCTTTCTTGTACTGCAACTTTCAGGTGAATAATTTAAATACTAAACAATATAACTGGGAAGCTATAAGATTTATAGCTTCACATAAATTTAACATTTTAATAAAATTTACATACAATTTAGATTCAATAATGATGAATAGTTAACTTCCATTATCAACAGTACCATTTGAAGCAATTTTATCAAAAACAAATAAGCCTAATTAGACCCCCTCTGAGGCAGGAGTGCTTATAGCTCTAAAGTGATCCTTCATCTGATATAAAAGTTTATGCTTATAAAACTGGCGTCCAAAATAAAATAAGAAGTATTCATTAGGGAAGTAGTAAGAGTAAGTATCCATTAAGCAAATTAAAAATTATTAGGCGTAGGTATATATTTCAAATTTTTCGTGAAAATTTTAGTAATAAAAACTAGTGGATCATAGGTTCATTACGGCTACATAATTCGCGAAGACTACCGTATAACCGATTGTGAACGAAATGGTCATAGCATAAGGATGCTGCTGCGCCGATTTGTTGTCAATAATGACCTTTTGCGTGGCATTTTTGCTGATGTAATTTATTTGTAACTGTCTGGTATCCGCAAATAATTTTGAGGGTTGTCTTTTACCCTGTAAAAAGATCGCATAAAAATGCATTCCGTAAGGAAACTCCCTCTAAATAAACCGTATTTTTCACATTCCGTCCATTAATAACCGTTGAATATTAATTACTACGACAGCTTATACTCACAGGATTCCGTGGAATTGCCTAACTTTAATAATTAAAATTTGACGAAACGCAGGGCCTGGGATTTATCGGTCCGTATTTTAAGGCGAATAACTCCTGGTTTACTTAAAATATTGAAATGAACCCGATGCCTTACCTCTCGCGAAGTAATAATTATATAAATCCCTTAGGTAAGTGTTTCCTTTCAAGGAGGTGGTGAAGAGTTCTCAAATTTTAATCATCCTCTGCAGCTAACCCACAATTAAACTTGAGCATCTGAGATTGACAAATAATCAAAAGGGGATTCAGTGAATTTCGCGTCTGAAATATGAAACGATTGAATGTTTAGCCCGCTCTGTTCTCCTTGTGCGGGTTTCCTTTAACCAAAAACCGACTAAAGAACATGACGACGCAGTGGCGTGCCCGTGGATTCCCTCATAATAGGGCCGTCCGCTGTGGGCCGGAAATATCAAATGACGAGTCGGTTGCAATAACGATTGAACTCTTTCAGACGGTCGACTTAGATCCAGCCTTTGGCGGTGAGACTTATGAGAATTATTGAACCCTCAGCAAATCGACGGACTTCCTCTTCTTTCCCCATTCGACGAATATTTTAGCCGTATTGATGTATTACTTCCATGTATTTTGAGATAATATGCCCTACGATGCTTTTAACGACGCTCCCTCCTCAAGCGCTGGGTGAATACAAATTATATAAATATTATTTTATTTTTTCTATAGGTACCTATATATTTGCTACGTTTATCTGCTATTTTTAACGGCAACATGTAATATATTTCTTATAAGCTTTCAAAACATATCTAAATATCTTTTACATATATTCCATTAAAATTTTTTGATCAGTATTAGCACCTACGTTATTTTGACATTTATACCATGCGCACGTCGATTTTTAACATAAATAACTCCTAAAAATTCGCATGGGCAGAGATTTTATGGTCGTCATTCAGAAATGTTGAGGTTATGCTTGTGAAGATTTGCTATGTACCTACTGTGATTTGTTTACTTTATAATAAGTAAACTTACTTACGACTTAAAATTTAATATAGATACATGATTTTCATGTCCAATCGGGAAAAGAGGTGAAACGAAACGGTCATCATGATGACCTGGCACTTCTCATGAAGTTTGTCAGCCTAGTCAAATATCCATAAAAAAATACACGTTGTTGTTTCTTATTTGCGAAAAATAAATGTTTTTTATTTAAATAATACAAAATAGTTAGCAAATGAACACTAACTAAAAGTTTTAACGCATATGTCAGAAAAACACAAAAGTTAGATTAGGTTACGCTATCGATATACCCACAAAACAGCAAGCCGATCCGATAACTCTTGAATCAAATAAAATACTACCTAACGTTAAACAAATAACGCATAACGTTATTAGCGATCATAGGCACTAATCATTTTACCTATATCTCTATATTATTCTAAGCAATGATTATTATGTCAGTGTCTATGTAAAGGAAAAAGCTTCGCGGTCGGATTATTTAACCTGGCAACCGACAATCTTTATTGTGCAAAACGTTATCGATATTATAATCAACTATTTATCAAGTATAATTGTTATCAAGTATAATCAACTATTTATAAGTAGTTATAGGCAACCTGGAAATATTGATCGCGAGCGCCTCCCTCGGTGAATCATACAAGTTTTCACTAGACAACAAACTAGTTTGACGTTTGGTAGCACTACACCAAAGAAGTGAATGTGAAAGTGTTGTGTATGAAAACATAAATATTTACAATAATTATTAGAGGAAATGGAAAGAGAATAGTTTCTCACATTTTTCCACTGGGAACATAGAAAAGGGGAAAAATTGGTTGGTTCCCACTTTTGTTTAGCAACACTATAAAAATGTGAGTAATAAATGCATGTAAAGAGTAAACATGAAATGAAATTAACAGTTTCTCTTCACTTTACTTAACCAAATATTTCGTCTTGTCCTTTCATGGTGTCTGCTAGGAAAAGTGTAGACTTTCACAGTGCCGTCAGTATTTCCGTAATTATTTTTACAGCCACATAACAATTGTTCCCAGAGTATGATGAATGTTTATCCATACCGCAGCGGGGACCATTTAATAATTTAAGAGTACAAAATAATTATACAAAACGTCTATTACGTCAAATTGCAAATTGACTAGCAAGAACTTACTAGAAAGGCCGTTGGGGGCATCGCAGGTCGCCTATAGTACTACTACTGAATTAAATTTTTTTATTATACTTTTTTGACATCTTATCTTCATCTGTTTTAGTAATAATGGAAGATGGCATTTTTCGCACAAGCGACGCGTTCCCATTATTACCGTGCGCTGAATAAAAATACCTAACATATATTATGGCCTATTTTATATTTTAATTCGACAAAGTTTATTTAGATTCATTTCTGTAATATCTGACAGACTAATTTTAAACAAGTTACCTTTCAAATAATTTTAGAGGAACAATGGGAACGTGCCAAACTGTATTGTTTATTTTCTGTCAATTAAATGTATATCGATAAACTGTAGCTACTCAGAAGATAATAACGAAACTCCCGATAACATTCAAATTCACAAGTGAGTACAGCGCACCTGGCACAAGCGAAAGAAAATTTATTACCAGTAAAATCCAAGTCAAGATATGAACACAGATATCAACTTTCTACTTAATGGCGAAATCTGAACATATTCTTCTAGTTTACTTTTTCGAAAAAGGTAAGTCTGTGAAATCTTCTACGTTATGGAATCGATTCTTAATGCTAATAATTGTTTGGCCAAAAAATTAAATTCTAACTTCAATAAATATCCAGAAACTATTGCTTCAATCAAGCTGTAGGATATATACCGATAAATACCAAAGTTTTAACAGCAGACAACTATCCAAATGTGAAGCCCCAGATAAACAATTTTACCTCCAAAAGCAATTTTAGTGTTTGGGATCATTGGTGCATGTCGAAGAGATGATTTAATACGTTTAAATTTAGAGGTGGTAGATAGATAATGATCACTTTCTTGTCTTGTGTTTTTACGAGGTGTAAAAACAAATACATCAAAAGGTATATTTACATTACCAATGAAGGATGTACATTTGAGCCCCGCATACTTTATCGTAAAGCTCTATGAGCTAAAGATATGAACAGCACAAGATTATATGTTGGTTCTCGAAACGGCAGGTTTATGCTCAACATGTTGGATGCCACCAATAGTGGTGTCCGGGCATGGTTCTTCGATAACCATGTTGGTGGAAAGCGGCGGTGACTTACTCACTCTAAAGAGGCACGGAGGATGGCGTTCTTCCAATGCAGCAAAAGGATATATTGAAGAATCCTTACAAAAGAAAATTGAGGTATCACGAAACCGTATTCCCTCGCAAAATACAATAACTGTCTCATTCGGTAGAGAAAATCAATACATTTGTAAAGTCTGCTTCAAAAGTCTCACAAAATGAAACTCCGAAATGAATAAACCTATGCAAGAATACAAATTGCACAATAAACATAATTATTAATAACAACAATTCTAAACTAAAAGCAGTATTAGTGTTAACTTATTAGTATTAATTACTAATAGTAACATTATTACAGTAACAATTATTATTATTTCTATAACTGCTATGAAAATTAAAATGCTCCAAGTTTCTTTCGTATATCTTTTTTTGTGTTATATTTTATTTTTATATTTTGGTTTTCAATAAAATATAATAAAAAATACCGTGCGTTACACGTCCGATAGGTTTGCTAGATATTTCCATGCTTGCATGACTTTTCACTTCCCCTAATAATATACTCTTGTGCAACAAATTAAGAAACGTGTCATTTTACCTACAAGCTGCATACATATTTTTGTAAATAGTTTTTTATAAATAGCTCAAATAACTATATCATAACTATATCAATGTGGCAGAAGAATATATAGAGGATTCCGTTAAAAAAATTTAAGTAGGCTTAAAAGTATTGGGCCCAAGAGAGATCAATATAAATACAAACTCAGTTTCTACTACATCTAGGAAAAATCCTAGATCAAATTAGTTTCTAAATGTACAAATTTTCAAGACACTATTAAAAAATGTAAATTTTCGTGAATTTATTATAGATACGTTAAAGTAAAACAACAACAATGATTGAATTAAATGCCGTAATTAAATTAAAGCATGATTAAATTAGAGCATGATTACATTAAGGGATGATTAAACGCAATGATTCAATTAAGGCAAAATTAAGACGTTATATAATATGAATAATTCGTTTAAATTCAGTATTTTTCAGGCATTGATATTGAGTGCATAAGGACGCAATCGCGCATAACGAGTCTAATATTTTTAAAATGTCTACTTATATATATAGTGCACGACTTAGTTACCCAAAACAGTTTTGTTCATTGCTTAAAACACTGGTTTATAGGTTAGGTCACACAATAAATATGTATAAATGCGCGTGAGTCAAATATCGAGCTCAGTAACTCGTGATTGGTAAAAAGTACTGGTTAAAATAGTTCGGAACCAAACCATAACAGCCTACTACTAAATTCAGAACCCTTCAGATAAAACTCGAACGCATGCTTATTATGCGATTCAGTAATTTTAGAACCCGATCGAACCTTCAAATGAATGATAAATATAATGAAACTATTAATAATAAGTTATCGAAGGATGGCGTATGGCCTCATATTTCTAAGTAATACCTTAAAGAGCATACGTACTTATTATTTGCTTCAGGGATATATTTAGTAAAGCGTGGAATTGTATTTTGTCCCCTAAAAGTGCATAGGGACAAACGCGATGCTTGTTAGAAGTTCCACACTTAATTACATTTCCCAAGGCGGCATCGGTAGAGCAAAGTTGGATCTATCTAAATAGCTAATTCTTAACTAAACAATTTAATTATGGCCCATAAAAGGGACCCTCAGTCTTATTTACGGACAAAATCAATTAATAATTAGGCCTTTTTATTTCTTCGCGTTGTTGAAAAACTTTGCCATTTCAGATAAAAATTATATTAGCTCGAAGTTTCATGAGACTACTAAGGGCTTAACTTCGCGGAATTTAATTTAGAACTTTTGTATGAAAGGCCAACATTTTGTTGCTCCTCGGGGTGAACTGATAGTTTAGTAAGACTTTTGTTTATTGTTTCAGCGCCCAGTAACCAGTCAACCGCAAAATAAAATTAAGATGGAAAAGTTTATTTCATGCAATGCAATTTTGCAACACGAGATGTAGGAACATGATTTACGCCAAGAGGTACAATAAAGCTGATAGCGTGTGATATATGTTACCATTAGGTAACTATACATTCAGTTGTGGCATGTGAGTGTAAAAAAAGTAGCGCATCCGATATGTTCATTAAGTTCAAGCTCCTCCGTTTATACTCGTGAGCTGATTAAAAAGTTTTGTTTTGCATGTGTATGTAGCAGGGAAAATATTGGAGAAATTCATCCACGTTTAAAAAAAATATTGTAACATACGTGAAATACAGCAGTACTTGAAAAAAACTATTCAGTCTATTTGAAATTTCTATTCTTAGCGAACATTTTGTATTTTTTTATCATCGCTTCATCTTCAAAATTAATGAAAAGTACAGCATATTCCCTGAAATAGTATATTTTTTCCTACCTATTTAGAAGAAAAAAACATAAATTGAACACACATAAATCAAGGAAACGAATAATCTTAGTATCTGGTGTGTCTTAGTTTTTTTGTAGGTGATATAGAAATTATTTGATTTTCATGATTTATATCTAAAGTAGTAGAATATGGAAGATTCCGTTTTATCGCTGTTAGTTGTAAGTAACAAGTTTTTTATAATTAATTGTTAATTTTAAACTGTCAAAGTATTGTTTTATTTTTGTCAGATCATTTTCAGCAATCGATTTCAGATTCACCCAGGAATCGCTAGTGTAAAAAAATAGCCCTACCATCTGCAAATGATATCGTATGTCCTGCACGATTTTGGGGAAGAATGCAATTCGCATAAATTATAAAAAGTATGGGTCCTAGAACCGTCTCATGGGGAACTCCATACTCCACAATTTAGTTTCTACTTAGCATGCCATTAAGTTCCAGAAATAGTTAATTCCATTAAGTAGAAATAGACACAACAAATTGTGTTTTCCACTATCTGATAATAATTCATGCTTAAAAACATACATTGGTATGTTAAATCATTTAAATACATGTATTTTTTGCATAAGTTTAATAGTTAAACTTGAATATGTATATAAATTTTAGAAATGTACATTTATATATATATATATATATATATATATATATATATATATATATATATATATATATATATATATATATATATATATATATATATATATATATATATATATATATATATATATATATATATATATATATATATATATATATATATATATATATATATATATATATATATATATATATATATATATATATATATATATATATATATATATATATGTATATATATATAATATATATATATATATATATATATATATATATATATATATATATATATATATATATGTATATATATATATATATATATATATATATATATATATATATATATGTATATATATATATATATATATATATATATATATATATATATATATATATATATATATATATATATATATTATGGACTGCCACCCATAATATACCCAAAAGTATAAGTACATGATAATGTTTGTCGTTGAAACTGGGCAGTAGTTGGTTGGTCCTTATTGAAATAAAAAAATATGAACCAAATGCAATAAATATTTTACTTGAGGTTTAATAACAACAAAATGTATCATTTTATAAATTTAGCAAAATATTTCACCTCCACCACAAATATGCTTCTGTTCATCAGTTTAGTGGGTTCTTTTATCAACCTCAATAAGTCTTCTTTTTCATAGCACATCAGCGCATCTGGAGTCTGTGGCCATTTCCAACCATTTATACCACTTTTAATAATAACATTGCATAATAACAAACAAACACAAACAATACAATAACAAACTGCAAAGTCCAAGTAACCGAAAAATAGGTTTTATTTTTAGGGGTTGTTCAGCCCCTAAAGTTAATATAAAATGAAATATCTGTTCGGTTTCGGTTCCGGTCCACAAAATATTTTCAGCTCCGGTCCGGTTCCTGTTGGAAAACGTTCCGGTCCGAGTCCCTGGTTGAAATATCAATATCAATGACAAACATGCTGAAACATTACAGCGTAATTAGAGGCACGCCGAGTGTGGCGAACTTATGGGTCCAATTATGTTTACCACTAAAATATAATTATTCGTAGGTGTAGATAGAGTAGAGCAGAAATTGTTGTCAAACGTTAATCTTCTAAAAATACACTTTCAGGCTCATTGTGTGGTCTCCACTTGCTTAATCGCTGCTAATATATACATTAGGTCTATACATACGTCAAATGTGGAAAAAATACATGCCTGAAAGTATAATGAATGCTCTTTTGTGTTGTTTTTTATCGATAGGTCGACGAGGTTATAATGCTGCTTTTGTAAATAACTTGTTGGATTTTTTGGCCAGATTCCTTTACGCAGACATAAAAACTGACATAATAGACTGCCTGCTCCGCCTGTTCTGCTAATGAAAATTGTTTTGCATTTCGTGGCTCCCAACATATTTAATTCAGTTGGTCATGTTGTTAATTTTATCATATTCATATTTCAAACAGCATTCATTATCATTCATCAGAAGTAAAAGATGCATAACATCATTAAATATAATCGCAGATAGAAGTTTATGGGTCTGCTTGAAACAGAGAAGCTATGCAATCTTAAGTGAGATTACTCTAGCTGATACACCACCCTTCGTACGGAATGTAGAGCAAACGGAATTTAAGGAGGCTTTAGGTAAGCAAAACATGCATACCTACTCAGAAGTTAAATAAATGAGAAGAAAGCAGTGGCAGTCCTATGAGGCAGGTGAGGCAGTACCTCACTAATAAATTTGAGAAGTACACCCATGGAGAGGAGTCTTAAATCTTGAAGTGCTTACTTATTTAATTTTTTTATCTCTTATATTCTGTTTGGCAATGCATTGGAGTGTCCTGTTTTCCATATGCAGGAGAATATCGTTCACAATTCTTCTTTAAGAAATTAATGTTCAGATGCCACACTTGCTGCAGTATACTACACTTTTATTTGCTGGAAATTCAAAATATTGTGCAACATTATTGTACCTACTGTCTAAATGAAATCAATATCTATGTCTCAAATACTAGAGACACTGCAGAACAAAGCGAGACTAATTTTGAGATGTGGGAGACATTCCTATTAAATTTATAAACTTACAAATTAAACAAATTAAAAACCTCATATCCTCAATCTTCATATTTAGAAGAATTATTGCAAAATTATAAAAAAATATATATAAAATCATTCGTTGGTGTGAAAAAGTGACCAGACAACTCTTTAACATGGAGTTGTAAATTCAATCCCTAAGAGACAAATTATTAAATTTTATAAACGAAATTGAATTTTTAAATAGGTACTGTTTTACATTGAAAAATAAATGCTGTTATAAATACTTATTGATTGTTTAATTTTTATTTAAATTGATCTATTTGCTAAACTTTTATAGCTCATTTAATTTAGTTTATTTACTGTTTTAAGTGTATAAGTGTGTGTTTTAAGTGTGTTTTAAGTGTCAATGTTGCCCACGGCTAGAAAAAATTTATTGAGGGAGGTATTGCTATGCCACTTTCCGAAGCCGTTTTATATCAATTAACTAAATTTTATATGTAATTTTAAACATTTAAGCTCTTTTTTTTAAGTTGTAAAGATGCAAACTTATTATCAGTCTGTCTTGCAGGGCTTCTCACATTGAGTGTAAGTTCGCTCCAGTAACTTCACCTGTAGCTTCACCTGTAATTGGACACCTATACCTAGATACCTGGATACCTATATACCTGGATACTGGTTATTGACACTTGTACTTCCACAGTTAACCTGAAGCACTTAACCTGAACCCCTTGGTTGTTCAGTAACTTTCTTTCCACCTGAAACGTTCGTTGGACCTGCATACACTGGTGTGAAATATATCGGCTGCTACATATAGATTTGGATACTGGAGAGACCAATCTCACTTGAAGGTTGCTTGCCATTTTACAGATAAGCTTAGATTAAATGTACTTTAATGGGGAACCCTCTTTTAATAATTTTTGGTATTATTAGAGTGTGCTCATATCTACTGATTTCGAGCCCTTGACTAATGTTTAAAATTTAATTTTACTTCACTTTACTTAAATTATTTTCATAGTGTACGTATACCTGAATGCTACCGCTACTTTTATTGTACCGCTACTTTGATTGTACTGTATGTTTGGTAATTTAATTTACATGCAATTTTAATTCCAATTAACTGTTATATACATTGCGATTAAACAGTGGAAATAAACTTAGATATTAGTATACTTTTTTCTTTTTCTGTCACCAAAATTACAGAAAGTTCCGAGAGTAGGTGCGATACCCAGTATAGTTCGGAACCATCTGACTTGGTTGCGCAACGGTCAGTGGCATCCACAGGTAATTAGTGACTTCGGTATCTACCGAACTTACTAATTTTATTTCTTCTTTTATATAGAGCTGAGCTAGCTTAGGCAAACTTTTAATGCCCACTTTTACAGCTGCTGAATACACTCTAGAGGGTAATACAAGCTACCTGATATATCTTGGTAATCTGATGGTAAGAAATGTTCTCCACATAGTCGACTTGTTTTTGCCGGATTCCAATCTTCCCTGCGCCTGATTCTTATCCAAAGTTTTAAAATTTCTGGGCGTTTAAAAGAAAAACTACAAAAATATTTTAAGGTCAGAAAAATGTATGAAAAATTTTAAACACAGACTTACGTATGATAAGAAATAGCTTTATTTATGTCATGCACATTGTTGCACTTATAAGCAATACATTTTAACGCCATTGTAAGTTAGATATACAACTGTAATGTTATGAAATATCCAAACACTCCAAACCAAAATCACAACTTTTAATTCGGCTTTAAATAACACCACACCAAATTTTTAACATTACCAAACGTGTTAATAGTATGAAGGAAACACGTCAATGATTTTTTTTATTAAAACGCTTAAAAATCCTCACAAATTCGAAATTAAACACAGTAAACAAAGAACAACGCCATTTACTACAATGCTTAAGAGAAGAGCGAGGATCCTACAAGCATGTGTTCTATCTCTATCTCTATCTATCTCTCTCTATCTCTCTCTATCTCTCTCTCTATCTCTCTGTGTCTCTCTCTATCTCTCTCTATCTCTCTATCTCTATCTACCTCTCTCCATCTCTCTCTATCTATCTATCTATCTCTCTCTATCTGTCTCTCTCTCTCTCTTGCTCTAGTTTTTCTTGCCTTTGCGCATTGTCGAATTCCTTCCATTTATTTCATTGAGTTCACTGCTGGGCTCATATGTTCAAAACATATATCCACCTAAATAGGTAGCATAAAATGCGTTGACCTGACTACATTTATTGGAAAAGGGCCATAATATGGGGTAAATCCTAATGTTTATCTCAGTGCCGGCATATTGCTTAAAGTAATTCCGTATGTATACGATGCTAAATAATACGGACAATAGCAAAGCAAATATAGAGCACATGTAAAGCCGTAGGACACACATCGGCAGAGCAAAGCCTCTGTAATAATTGGGCCACATTGCAATGAAACTTCCACGATTGCAGATCCCTTAGCAGAAGCACGCTAATTTGCAGATCCTTGCCTCGTGGAGGACACAATGAAACAGACACTAAATAAGAAGTCCCCCATGATAACAGCCATAAAGACCACCATTACCGGTCTAATAAGGGGATACAGCTCCATTACTGGGAGTGACTGAATGTATTGTCTAGCGGGCCGCCGGCATATCTGTCTGTCCCTTAGAAAATGAGAGCCTCTTCATTACCTTCCAGTCCTCTAACCAGAATTTAGCACAAAGATACGCATGTCACGTACAAATGCTGCTGAACAGAGAATAGGAGAGATAATGGGCAAATTATCTTAGATAATGGCGACATTTACACGCTTACTATTTCTCTTTGAATTTAAATTGTTTCGTTATTATACTTTGCATATTCATAACATCTGAACCCATAGACCATACTTCCTACGAAAATGCATTACAGCTTCATGTATAAAATAATTATTATTAACTGTTCACTTTAAAATATAAAGACTGCACAATTTTCCATCTAATATATAAATAATCAAGCAGATGTTGGATAATATTAATTTAATAATATTAAGAAAACATCCGTATATCCTCACGAAACATCAAATTTTACTTCATAGTATGCATGAATTTTATTACGATCACTTTGATGCCCTTGGTATATTTTTGATTTCTTTTCTTAGAACGCCTTGTATTCAACCGGAGTTTTATGTCCAGAGGTTACGACATGTAAATGAGCTGTCCAAAATTATCTGGCTAAGTTTCTAAGATGCCTGCTCGTCGAATAGAATTTAACGTTTGCACCATATAGTCAGCAAATAAAATCAGGTTAACAGATACCATAAAAGAAATTCTGCAAACAAAGTGTGTTATTACACAGTTTTATTATGGGGCACTGAAACAAATATACCTTGTGCCTCTACAATATATATTTTATAGGAGTACGTATTTCCTTATATGAAATATATTTCTTTCATATAAAGTGGAAGGAATTTTAACATTGCTTATACTCGAACTCTCCCTTTCGTTTTATATCAAAAAAATATTACGGGTTGCAACATTCAGTAGGGTGAATTTAACGTGGCTGAATCTAATATCAAAACTACTAGGAATACTTTTCGCAGTTTAAATATTAGTAAGTCGTTCAAATATTAAACTAAATAAAATATAGAACTAAATAATTATTATGATTTATGTAAGTAACATCATTGATGGGATTGATTACTTCTAGCAAATAAAATTAATAAATTTACAGGCATCTCTCGCCACAATACTTTAAGAAATTTAACGCAACAATTATACGAAGTAAAAAAATCTCAGTTTACTTTCAACTGCTAAAAAGTTTACTTTCAACTGCTCGTCACTATACGTTGCCATGACAACATATGTAAATCAAATATAAACTGTGATATAATCATGATAACTTGTTATTATTCAATACTATAATATTATGGATATAATTATACAATAGTTAGGAAATATATTATTGGGTTGTTATTTGAACCGTTGCACGTCGGGTCGTGGACAAAATATTTTACTTTCATACATATTGACATTTATGAACGAATCATCTCCACAAAATAATATTCAGCTGTTATAATTGAAACTTTACGGTTGGCTACGTTCATGTTGTAACAAAGTGTGATGCTGCCAATACGAATATGTCATTAAAAGATGAGAGGACCGCGAACACTTCCATTAATCCACTGTTGAAAATTCTATTAACGGTGCAATTAGGTTACATAAATTTTGCGACATAATTGAATTACTATGTCACCGTTGTGAATGTGTAATCAAAAAGGCCGTGCATGGATTTTTAATGTCCATTTTAGAGGGTTTATATAAGGAAAGTGAATTAACAGTTGAAACTACATAATAAAAGGAACTAACTCGAGAGATAACTCATTTCTTATATTATTTATCTAAACTGACGCGTAAAAAAAGCTGCCACCAAAAATTTGGAATTTTTTTTAACTGCAGTTGAATCTTCCAGTAGTGATGCTGTTAAAGATTTGTTTCTTCGGGTTTCAATTTTAGTTCACTTTTCTATATTTTCTAAGCCGCGCGGGCGCAGGTATGGAGGCGAAGAACCGCTAAAAGTTTTTGAAACTTTGCGGTGTTTAAGATCACTCAATACAATTTTTTATGCAAAATTAAAAAATCAATATGACGGATCCAAAATGGCGCGCCTACGAATTTATTAACCGTTTTGTCTCAAACTTGGTAATTGGGGTTGTTTAAGGTTGTAGGGCTCATTTCGCTGCTTTTAACGAGTCCCATACATTATACTTGGTGACGAGGGTTTGATTATGCAGGAGGTGGAAGGTCGAACTTAAGTAAAACTAAAAAAGTACAAAATAAAAATAGGGACAAAAACTTTTAACAAACGGTTTTGTTTTAAATCATCAGTTGTACTAAAAAGTACAAAATAATTAGTACACATACCTGGACCTTCCTGAAATTCTGACGTTTGGTAATAAATAAAAATGTGGGGCGTATAGAAACCATATTTCAAATACGCCCCATGTTTTTATCTCTTACCAAACGTCAGAATTTCAGGAAGGTCCAGGTTTGTGTCGTGTTGTTAATACCGTGGTTATCGATAGGGGGTGGTGGTAAAACCCCTTTTAGAGTAATATGCTTTTCCTATTGTTTTAACCGAAGGACGCTACTGACTTTAAATATTTTATTATTTTATTTAATGCCTGCCTGTATTTTTTCCGGGCAGGCATTTTTTTTGCTAACATAGTAAAAACACGTTGCAAATGTTATATTCAATTTAAAAAAAATTATTGCTCCGAAAAAATTTGCCCCACCCCCAATCGATTACCCTTGCATTTTATGACAAATCATAAGAACAAAGTTGTATCACTCAAAGCGCCGAGGGTTTTAAAAAGTGAATAATTTATAATATATTTCATAAATTTGTGTAGCTATCTTTACATTTGATATTTCGTCAAATATAAAATGAGAAAATTAATTTTAATGTTTTATTATAGATGTTTGTGTTAAAAAAAATAATTTATAATAAAAACTTAGGGCTATTATCATCTATTACCATTACCATTACCGCGATGGCTGGTATCATCTCCCAACCTACTATCACACAAAACCCCAAAAAATGCCCATGTCAAAGAATCCGGACCCACCATAGACCTTTATTCAAAAATTTGACTCTGTTACAAATGCGATTAAAAAATGTGGTGATTTACCTTTTCCTATTTTGTTTTTTTAACCAAAATACGAATGAGCCTCTCGCGACGGATGCCACTGACATTAAATTTTGTACGTATTTTTCCCGGCAGGCATTTTTTTTGCTAAAATAGTAAAAACATGTTGCAAATGAATTATTTAATTTCAAACTAATTATTGCTGTGAAAACGTTTGTCCCAACCCCCAATCGATTGCCCTTCCATTTACGACAAATCATAAGAACAAGTTTTATCGCTCAATGCGCCGATGGTCTTAAAAAGGGAATCATTTCTAATGTATTTCATAAATTTGTGTAGCTATCTTTATATTTGATATTGCATCAAACGTATACTGGTGTTCACATTTCTATGTAAGAATATATTTTTAAAAGTCAATCGTCAACTTTGGTAATATTTGTATTTATAATTTCAGCTACCAAAATAACTCCACGTTTGATTACATTTTTCAGGCGAAAGCAACTGCACATCTGCATGAACAATATTTTTAGACATTTGACTCGGCATTAAAATATGTGTTCCTGCTGCTAACCCAATGAAAATAAACAGAACCATTAATATCAATTATTGTAACAGATAGTCCCTAAATCAACACAGATTTACATAAATTAAATTGAATACTTGGCTCGTTTGAGAAAATTATTTTTAGATTGAGTTAATTGTAAATTGTAAGCATAAGTGGTACTCATGTGGCACTCGTGTTTTGAGGGCTATTTACTTCCATGTCAATTTTACATTGTTGAAGCAATAGGTACTGTAATTTTTTTTAATAATTTGAGATTATACATAGGTACAGTACGAGCTGTATATAAATGCCTGTAAATTTATTAATTTGCTCTGTAAAAAGTGACTTCCTGTTAAATTTATTTCCATTTCATAATTTTAAAGCATTGTGAAGCTGGTCTTCTAAGTGCTATTGCCAACTTTTTCCAAGTCAGCAAAAATTGCATATTTAAATTGAAGAGAAAACGGATGAAGATAGCATAGGTGAAGATATAGCCATTTGATTCAAGATGAAATGAAATGATAAATTGGTTAGAAAGAAACCGCTTTGATCCGGCTGCTTGTCATAGTACGCAGTTTCCTGATTTCTTGTGAACAGCTAGACGCCGAATTATATAGAGTGATATAAGTAATTATGCAGCTGCTAAAAGCCTTGGTTATCTGTTTCCAGAACTTTTATTTTTTAAATAATGTCAATTTCTGCTTGGTAAAATATTTAAATGTACTTTGGTTTTAGCGATATGTTCCTCACTCTTCTTCCTCATTAGATATCCAGCTGACTATGTTCTTTTATCAAGAGGTGGTGCGTTACATCTATTTTTTTTAGTTGCCAGTTTATTGCCAGTTTATTTGCCACTCTTTCTTTATCCCAAGGGGCTCACAAAAGTCGCTTTACTTACCTACTTACTTTATAGCGGAATGAAGATCATTTCAACTTTTCATGGGTACTTGTTTCACCATGTTATGCTTATTGACATATTCCAGTTTTCATCAAAATATCTCTATTTTGCTTCCCTATTTTTATTTTCAACTTTTCAACAATTAGGTTCTTAAAAACTAACATACGAATTAAATTCATCCATTACGTAAGAAAAGTTACGCTGTGAAGCACTTTTGGCGAACTAAACCAAAACCAGGGGCATGCTGTCCAAGCATTGCCCATTGCTTCCTCTAAAATATATATTTACATTTATTATTATATATTAAACTGCATTATTTAAACCATTTTAACACTGAAATTCACTGGAAAGACGTCATGTCCGAGCAAACGCGACTACGACGTACATGCCATAGATGTAAATAACACGATATGCAATAATTTCAGTTTAATATACCAAGTCGGCATGGACAGCATGTTACGTGTGGTATTTTCACAGTGAAAATTAATTAATTGAGAATAATTAAGTCTCGTGCTAATTAAAAAAACTATCTGGTAGATAAATTTTTTTGAGTAGAGGTGTCTGAAACTATAAAAAATAAAAAATAGAAATATCTGATGTGAGAAATTTCTATCCTCCAGCCACTACTATTGTTATTATTATTACCAAATACAGAGGTATTACCATAATATACTGTTTGTAGTAATATGCTACGACAAAAATTGAGTTACACTAGAATTAGTTAGGTTATTAAGGATTGCTTCCCTTATTTAAAATGACACCGCACACCACTGACCAAGACAATTGATAATAATAACTTTGATAACGATAACTGGATGTGTTGTTGCTATTCGCTTTCTAGTGGGTAAAGTCGCAGGTTTCCGTTTCATGCATAACGATAGATCGTTTTTCGTATGATAGTCTGACACAGATGACAAAGTAAATTTTACCAAAAGTGGTCGTTGTTCACTTATTTTACCTTTCTGCAAATTTTTTTTTCATATTTAATTCCGTTACTCACATACACACACTGTCAATACAAGATTACAGAACAAACACACTATATTATGCTGCGCAAATATTAGAAGGGAATCCCTCGCGCAAAATTTGGAAAAACGGCAAAAGTCGGCCAAGTAAACAATTACCGAAAATGTGCAACATTTTAATTCGCTCATTTGGCTAAAAGATTTATGTGATAGATCAAAATGTTGAAAGGCGGAGAGAAGTTTACGACCATTGGATTGAGCGACAGAAGAATCAGATTACCCAGCGCGTAAACCATCTACTTTGAGAGGTGAAGTACTTTTGTCAAGTAGGTATTACTGGATAGATCTCTAAACAAACACACTTAATGAATAAACACAGCCCTGTTTATCTACGACAGGCGAATGTAATCCACTTAATCATTCCATAGAAACGTCTCTACGGATAATTAATAAATGTGACGCCAGGGCACATCATTAATCAACAATTAAAGACTAAATTGACGTGATTAGGCGCGCTATTCTTTCTATTAATGGCGCTACAGCTAAATTTAATTCAAGTCATTATTTTAATTTATGGCTTCGTCTCATGAATTCTGAAATGTCCTTATTTAGTTACGGCGTATTTGATAGAAAAACAGGGACAGTTTTTCAGTGTCGTTATATGAACCGCGGGCGGTAAATTATCCATTTGGAGTTAATCCCTTACCGATATTTGTTTAAGCAAAACAAAAATAATAACAGAGCATACATATTTATAGTATATATTTGAGAGACATCTTAATATTATAGTCCTAATTCTAGATAACCAACATTTACCCCGAATTTTGTTACCCCGAGTCCTCTGGTCATCGTATTTAAGCAAAAAAAATATTGTAAATTTTAGGCACCTAGATCGAATTAATTTCGAGGAATGTATTCGGCATTGTAAAGGTTATTAACAAAATTAAAAACCTTTTAATTATTATTACTTAATAATAAAATGGGACAACTATCAAAACAAATAGTAACTATTTGTTTATTTTGATTTCTCTAGCCTGGTAATATTCAGGAATGTTACGATAACTTTTCCTTGGGTCTGGAAAGGAGGACATACTTTATCCTTCAATTATTGCCCATAATTTGTTTTTCTGTTCGGTTTGTTTTCTTAAAATATATTATATGTCTTTTAATGCGTTTGATTGGTATTTATATTGAAAATTTATTATTATTTATTTATCATCTTAGAAAAAAATCACTCTTTCGAATAACAAATATTTCGATATTTGGATCGTTTATACAAATATACATATCATTTGTTTGAATTATTACGTTAATTTGTGGTGCATTTAGGTACAAAAGATCCTTCGGTGTTGATAAAGTAGGGTTTCATAGTTCAGCTGGAAGTTGCCCTCGCGGTAAAGTATATCTTAATTGACAATTTCAACAAAGTCTTATATTTGGTGAAAGCGCCTCATTGAGGTACAAAAATGTATTACGTAGTCGGCATTAAATTAACTTGTGTAATCTGCACACAATACTTAAATATGGCTCATGATCGATGGCAGCTAATCTATTTATCTGAACAAATTTACTTGTATCATTTAAAGTTAAGACTAACTTGCGCTCACTCGTCCTGAATGTATACGAGTATACTACAAAATGATCGGGAAACATTTAGACATTAATCTCTAGTGTGACCTAACATATTGCACAGAATAATAACGTGGTGAATAACGCGGCACCTTTAAAATAAATTCTAGTAACTGTTTCATTGGCAGTTATATTCAAAGTTGGAACAATAACATTGCATGTATTATCTTTTGTAAGTAAATATTTATCTCCAGACGTTGATTCTGCTCTAGTTTCCATTGAACTTGAAAACAAACTCGTCGAGGATGACTTGGACAGCCTTTTACGTTTGCCAGAAGCCTAAGATTTCTTTTTGGTCCTTCCCCACTATTAAGCATCACATCACTATTTTTCTGAAAAAATAATTTACATAATTAAATATAAGGCTCTAATAAGGCGTTGAATATATCCCACTTCTGATGAAATAACATTTATTTCTCACTTAACATAACTCTAGGACAACTACTCAGGCTCCCAATCACTTTCAATGCTATAAACACAATGTCTAATTTTACCACTACTTTATGTCCTCGATCGACGTCATGCCCTTGTTGTATAAAATATGCAACGTTCAAAACGCGATACTACGTTAATGTCTATTTTTTCAACAGAAATAAATATTTTTTTATTTTCGTCATCTTATAGCGACTTTTCGTTTTACTTACATACCCATTAGCTAATTTAAACACTTATTTTTAATCCCCTCTATATCGACCGCGACATGTTTAAGTACCGAAAAGTAAAACTTAATAACCCCAATTCCAAGATTAGACGGAAACACTCTTATAAAATATAAAGCGAAACCCTTACGAACTTCTCAGACATCCCTTTGAAAATGTTCCCAGGTTATCTGCCTAGTCTGGGGAGATATGTAGCTTGTTGGGTTACGAAATTATCAGCGGCATATTTTCAAAGAAAAGACAACACTTAACAATCAACAACGTATTTTGGTGTATCGATAAAATTTAATTAATACTGCCTATATAAAAAGCATAGCTCGAGTATTATCTGGAGTTAAATGCCACGGTAGTATTGTAGCGGAAAATATTTTTGTAGATTAGATTATTTTGAGTGAGCAGGGTCATAAAAATATAGCTAGTTTCGGAGAAAATGCTCGGATGCTTCGTAGATCATCCAAGTTATTGATTAAACTTTAAGAGGAAATACATGACGCATTCGTTGGTGAATGCTTTCGTGGACGCAGTCCAGTATATGGTGGTCCCTCGACTAATGCACATGAAGTTTAGCTTTGATTGAATTTTTGAAAATAAATTATATTATCCATTAGGTCATACGAGGGCATTACCTCACACGAAGATGGCAATAGGTACACAAAACGAAAAATTCATAGGTATCAACAGAAACATTTGAACGTATCTTAGATGATTGCCAGAAGTAACGCAAGAGCTAAATGTTTGGGGGACAAAACTAGAATAGAATTTATCATTCAAGCCCCATGACTGGAAATCATACACTTTCATAATTCTGTATCACCGAGGTCTAATGAAGTTGTTACTTAAAACACTTCCACGCGTTTATACTAAATTGTTGCTGAAATGAAGATTGTCTGATACATCGAGGATTGATGAATCCTCGTTGAAACCTCCAAACATGAAGGTTGGGGTAATTGACGACTCCAGCACTTGTGAGTTAGATTTGTCTGTCTGTCCATAAAATATTGTGGATTTATTTCCGTTGAAGCTAAAACCCAACTACACAAAACCCATTTTGGCGCTTTTGAGCATCTTCAGGCCTGAACAGGTTGCAAATGAAAAGATCTCTGATGATGTTGTTTAAGTGCTATTAGTACTCTTGATTGAGATAAATGCATTTGGTAGGCTGCTCGGCGAGTGCTTAAAGTTCTGTTCACATCAAAAATTTGAGGAATTCGTTGTAAATTACGATTGTTTATTAGTTGTACATTATGATTCTGGTCGTTGAATTTGCGTAATCCATATTCCGAAAAACGACGACGTACATGCACAAAAATTTGTGCATTAAGAACTCTTCTTCTTGTATGTCAAAAGCGTGATCGGTACTTTCAACTGCCGCGTTGGAACTACCGTCACAGAAACCGTAAACGTAATGCATATCGGCCTATTCTGCTGCATATGTAAAAATTCTTGGCATTTTTTATAACACTCAAAACACTCAAATATGACTAACGAAAATAAATTTAAAAAGCGTCAGTTTACACAAATCACTGTGATTTTTGTCTTTTTGTATATAACTCATTTTACCGCTAAATAAAATTTAAGTTACTGCGCGCTAGACTGTCACGAATTTTGTGACAGAAGTTACAAAATGAATAAATAGACCTGTGCACTTGCTTCATGAAAATTATTTTTTTTGTAAAAGTTTTGCAAAAACTTCTCCTACGAGGGGTAAGGAGTTCAGAATTAAGACGCTTATGTAAGATCATAAATAGTATTTCTGTTCCGATTTTGACCTAAATCGGATAATAGATATGAGGAATGAAACGGAAAAAATATCCAAATTCAGCGCCCTCTATCTTCGCAATAAAGCGTGCTTGGAAATAAATTTTATATTACAAACTCATAATATTTTAACCTGTTCTATTGATTCCTAGGGCGGCGCCCCGCAGCCCTCCCTCACCAGCCGACGCTGACGATTTTCTATCCAAAAGTAAGCTTCCAAAAAAGACTTTTGCTCGAGGCTGTACACGTCGCCGTTATTATTTATTTTAAGATTGTCTTTTAAAAGAACTAAACCCGTATATTTAATTTCGTTGCCGGTGACGTTATTATAAATTATAACTTACTTGCTGGAGAAGTTGGAGTAGGTATAAGAAGTTGTCTGGTTCAAAGTACCATCTTATTGTCCATTAAAACACGGGGTTTGTTTTTCAGTTCACCAAGACCACATTCCATTAACATTAAATTCTTGCCGAGGTTATAAATTTGTTGCTGGCTGCATTTAGTTTGTTCGGAAACTGCGCAGTTGAAAAAATCACGGAAAAAGTTCCCGCGGAACAAATCTTCGTGTCATACTTACGGGAACATTATGTCCTCGTATACTTTATCTGGGAACGGCCTGTCTAAATCAAAATGCATTAGTGTAAAGTATATGTCGCATTTCATTTTGTTTAAGGCAAATTATTGTTCAAGGGATTTCCATTTATGAGAAGGCATTTCTAGTGCAGTGGCGTAGCGTGAAGGGCGGGCTTACAGACTTTGAAACTTTAAATGAAAATACACTTATCCATTTCTCTATCTCAGTAGAAAATGTCAGAGGAACAGAAACTATAGTGTTGATCTTTCTATACAGCTTTGTTTAATGCATGTTACTATTAACAGTTTTGAATTATTGTTAAATTTTAAACAAATAGGAAGTAATATTAACACATATGATGTTAGCATAGTTTACTTCATAGTTTAATAATTATTCTATATACTTCTTTGTGTAACAATGTTTGTTTATCTGGAGTTTTATAAAATTACCTATATAATGTTTCATTCAGTCAGTGACTCAGTTGTATAATTGGAAATATTTAGTTTAAAAAGTTATATGACAATATTAATAAATTGGAGCGTGAAGTCAATATACCACGAGATCATATATATATATAAATATATATATATATATATATATATATATATATATATATATATATATATATATATATATATATATATATATATATATATATATATATATATATATATATATATGTAATTACATATATACATATATATACATATAATTACATATATATATATATATATATATATATATATATATATATATATATATATATATATATATATATAAAAAGAATAAAATGAATGAAAATCAATAATACATGTGGCTATTATAAGCAGATACCTCAATACAGATTTTGCTCATAAAATACAAGAACAAACATATCTAGTCATATCTCATGTGGTTACATCTTACCAAACAATAATTTTTCAGAAAAACCTGGAATTATTAACAATTATCTATGGGAAACAATATACATCAGTTTCAAACTGATGACAGAACTTAAATTTACTCCAAATCGCATTCCAGGACCTTCTTGCCCATTTTCTTTTATTTATGTAGGGTAAGTTAGTGTTTAAGTATTTTAATTTCAAGCTCAGTTTCAATATTGTAGTGCTCTGGCTTATTAGGAATGTGGCCAGTAGCCATAATGATGAATATCCGTAATGAAACATGTCTTTATTTTTTCCAAGGTTACTAATCCAATATGAGGTCACCTTCATCTACCAATGAAAACGTTTAAATCATCTAGATAAATATTCATTACAAGAGCCTATTACGTCTGTTTCTTCTAACATAAATTTCGTACAAAAATGCACAAAGGGTTACTTAGAGAAGAGATATGTGAAAGCGTATGTGCTGTACTGGGTGTTTGAATTCTAATAATATATTATTAAAATAAATGAAATAAAGCCGCTGCTACTACACCGGATACATGAGAAAATGCATGTTGTTAAATAGGCCATAATTATGGTGAACTAAAAATAAACCAATTATAAGTTGATATCAATTAGTAGATTATGGATCAGTCACCAATAATATGGCTGGCACTGTCGTGTTATTACATAGGTATAACAAACGAAACAGAATTTTGCACGCTTTTGCAAACACGCAAAATTTTAACCCTGTCTCTATTTGTTTCGGCTGTAAACCTTTGAGATGAAAATCGATCACTAAAACACGCAATTTATTGGAATATTCAGCCGTTATTTCGCATCCGATTTAGTGGAAATTAATGTATCGAATTCTATTAATTCTTCTGGCGTACTTTCATCACAATGTGTCATTTATGTCGAATGTTCATTCCTATGCCGAACACGTTCGAGGTGAATACTCTTATAGACGAGTGAGATAAAGTATGGCCGTTAATTATATTGAATTGCCACTTACGCCCTAAATGTGATAATTAAATTGTCTCTCTTTGGCCAGGTATGCATTTATTAATTGACTGATGTATTGTTGAATAATGACAGTTGAATTTATTTCTGTCGCTTCATGTATGGTGTTTTAAGGGTGATATGTTGTCTTTTTCATGTTTGATATTTGAATTCCTGCAAAATAGAGACTAGAGATGAAGGAGACGGAAGATTCTTAGTGGCGGGGTATCAAGGGTTAATTGGAAAACAATAATTTCATTAAATACTATAACATATTTTCGAGAAGCACTTCTCTCCGCAGTAAAATCGGAGCCCAGTTGGATTGATGATCTGCAATGATTTTTTGACCATTTCTTCAACTAGGTACTTGCCAAAATAATATCATAGATCAGTGTGAAGATAATATATCCTTATATTATAAAGACAAATAAAGATATATCCGACCCAAAATACATTAACAGAACGTGCTAATGTTTTGAAACGATTACTAAACCTTTCTATGGAGGAACACTTTGGTCCTATCTACAGTTCCCTAGCGAGCATAATTTTAGAAAATGCCATTCCACGATGGATGTGTGAGCAATCCTCAAGTCATCGTCATTGATATTTCGATACCTCTTTACAAAAGTTGATAACTTTCGACCACCACCTACACCTACAATACAAATAGTACCTTTAGGAATTCACCCTGGGTCAAGTTCTCTGATACTTGGGCGCTTGCAGTGCACCAGCAGAAGAAAATAAATAAATCCTTCTTCTGTACTGATGGTGTACTGCTTCCCTATCTCCTATAACCACTAGATACTACTTTAGGCAAGCCCAATTGGGAGCTACTACCTGCTCGACGCCAGCAAAATTCAATAGATGTCTACGATAATTTGCACTGTACAGAGCAAACTCTCCACATGGCCCTTCACCAATTCCCCAAACATTTTCAATTGGATTGAGGTCCGGACTTCTGGAAGATCAAGGCAAAACTTGAACGTTGTTGTCCAAGAACCAGTCCCGCACTAATCTGTAGTTGTGAATCGGGCATTTGTCCTGTTGAAGGGTAAAGTTGTCTCGATAGAATTGCTGTAACTATGGTAACATAATGTTTTGCAGCAAATGTATGTTGGCCATTCGGCGTTCCTACCATATGCCTGCAGACTCCTGTAGAAAACCCATATAAAGGATGAGTCTACATCTGGTAAACCTCTTAGTACTCCAGGAAAAACATGCAACAGACGTAAGTTGAAAACGATTGATGATTGAGTTAAAATCAGAAATTCGTAATATTTGTATCCTAAAAAAGCAGAGAAAAAATATTACAATTAAAACAGTTAATGAAATAGTGAGTAAAAGGCTATCTTAGATGTTTCGGATACGAGTCTGTGGCGTATTTTGAAGAATATCGGCTTTTCTTTTACAGAGGAAAATAATAGACATTTCCTTTGTGAGCAACCCGCAAGTAAGAGAAGAGCTTTTTTACGAGAATATAAAAGGATATCTGACGAAATTATAAGTGGCTATTCGACGCAATTTGTGTACCTTGACAAAACATGGATTTTTGCGATAGAAGGATTTAGAAGAACGTAGTAAGATAACAGTTAGAAAGTTGTAAAACAGGCCACACAGGAAATAGTAAGCGTTTTGTTGTGCTACATGCTGGCACTATATAGGCGTGGATTCATTCAAAATGCTTCATTACTTTTTTCTACGAAGTCAAAGCCGGCGTACTACCACGATTTAATGGACCAAAATTCTTTTAAGAGATGGATCTCGGAAAAACTTATTCCAAATCTTACTGAGCCCTCGATAGTGATGATGGATAATGCGTTTTACCATAGTTCTTTGGAACATCCATTTCCTACTGCTTACTGGAATATAACAAGGTAAAAAGAGTGGCCTTGTAAAGGCATAGTATTTTCGAAAGATATGCCATAGGTGAACTTCTAAAAAAACATGGTCATCAAGTATTGAGATTGCCATCTTACCATTGCCCATATAATCCTTAAGAATTAGGGTAGGACATTTGCAAAGATTAATATGATCGACATATTGGTGAAGTTGGTTACGGAGACAAACAAGTTTTAGAGATGTGGCAAAAAACTTTAGTTCAATTTACTTCAGATATTTTGAAAAATTGTGTTAGACATGTAGAAGATATCGTAAACAAAGATTGGGAACGTGAAGTACGGTACGATGGGGTTGAACCATTAATTATTAATTTGGGTTCACGATCTGAAGATGAAGATAATGACGACGATGATGATGGAATTTAATGATTACCATATTATTTCCTTTCTAACACTTTTATTAAATAGTTGTCTTGTTTTATTAATTACACATTTTACTTTAATTTATAGCCCGTTACAAATTATTAAATAACATTTGTCACAGTAAACACAGTAAAATTTGTAACAGTTTTAACATCACAATAAACGTCTACAATAGATGAATTTTACAATAGATGAATTTAGTTTCCCCGAGAGCAGGTTCTTTATTATTTTTTACATTTTCCTCTACGAACACCGTCACGTTTCTGCTCTAGCTTTACATTTATGCGTTCGGCGCTGTAACGACTGCCGAAGTAACGACTGCCGACTGATATTAAGTGAAACATTTCAATACCGTCAAATGGCGCCCGCTTTATTCTGGTGCAGCTTTCCTAAGAAATAGGGATGCGCAAATTTTCTTAAATATTGATGTTGGCATCATTTGAAACAACGAAATCTAAACAATATGTTTAGAAAAACGTTGATGTTAACCGATAACATTGCAAAAATAAATTCGATATGTAAATATCGAGACCCTAGAGAACTGTTGAAAACTGCTAGCTGCTGTATATCACATTAATTTGTTCCGTATGATTGTAATGACGTACACGCCAAGATAGCTGAAAAATACCATAATCAAGGCTTTTGAGAAGCAGCATAAATATTTATATCGCTCTGTATAATTCGGCGTCGAGCTGTCCACAAGAAGGCAGGAAACTGCATACCATGACAATCAATTAAAATTGCTTCTCCTTGCAGCTTCTACCCCATTATGGTATGCTACATCCACACCTTGCAGCCATTTTATTTTTAATTTAAATAAGCGTTTTTTCCTTAATTGGAAAAGGTTGGCAATATCACTTAAAAACCACCCCGCATTAAAATAAATTACGATGCGTGACATTTGCTTCTCCGCATCTCTAAGCTTCACCATGGTTTACAATTATGAAATGCAAATAAATTTAATGGGAAATCACTTTTGACATCAAATTAGTAATTTCCCAGGCATCCATCTATCTACACATTACTTAAAAAAATTAAAGGCACAATTAGATGAAGTAAATACAATCGTTTACTTCCAATTGCTCACTATACCTACTTAAATATAATATGTTAGATATATGTGAATATTATGTGTGTTTGATTTTGTAAAATAGAATACCGTGGTAACGACATTATGCTCAAAAAGTTGAACTGAATACAACGATGTTACCATTTTTTTCTAACCGGGAATTTAAAGCACTTAGCTAATTAAAATTTATTATAGGCGGTACTCCGCAAAAAAACATTAGAAGCACTGATTCCGCAGGATGTTTGCGAGGTTATAAACGTTTCTCATAATTTATGATTTTGGATTTTGTTACCACACAGATGCTACCACACAGTGATACGACTGCCGCATTTTAAGTATCTATTAAGATATGTAAAAAAATGTACAGCTACTGGCGCAAGAAAACCACATAAAATTAGGCAAAACGTAACGTATGAGTAATCGGTTTATTGTAAACAATTTTATTTGCACTTTACGGAATAATTGGTTTTAAGTGAGCGAACAAAGTACACCTGAACATGGAAGCGGATACAAAAATAACCAATTACCTAAAAAACAAACGAGAAATGGCAAATGGGAATTAGGTTGCCAGTGAAAATCAAGCAGGGGATTATCAATATGGCGCTATAAATACATCCGTAGATATTTACTTTCTCATGATACCAGCAAATAATATTCCGTCATATTTATTATTTATAAGCATTTCGCCCCTTACTGTTTGCATAGCCTCTTTTGTTTGATGTGAAAATTAGTGTGATTTTCATTTTCTGGCAAAACAAATACATTTAAAATTACCCACGGTTTACCTAAAAGGCCAACATTCGTTGGTTTGAATAATTAAAGAAAGTTTCTGCTCTCTTGGCTGATATTTTAAAAAGTATGCTCACTTAAATTTTTATATAGGCTGGAGTGTCCTCTTCGTTATCTACGAACCATCCATATTTCCAAAATATATACTATTTTGTTTCTTACTTCTTTTGTTTTCTATTTTTTATACCATTAGTCCAGAAAGTGACTAATGGTATACTCGTACACTCGTATGCATTTTTGACATGCATCTAAAGAAGCATTTTAATACTGTTGTGACATTTAAGTTAAGATATATATATGTCAAGGCCTTGATATAACGTCAAGACCCTGAAGGATGCTTCAAGTAGTAAATCATAAACCCCCTGCTTCAACCATCAGCGCAGCGAGATGCCGGATGTATCCCTCAAATCAGGCGTAGAATGGAAGGAACGACGCTGGGCCTTCGGCAGTGGTGCGACCGGGGTAGGTCACTTGGGGACGCTAACGCAGGTCGTATTTGTGGAAAAAGTCGAGCATTAACCCGCTGCTTATGGGCATAATCCAAACTTACATATAATGGTTAAGAAGCGATGATCACGCTCAGCCCCGAAATCACAGCTCTGTTAATGCCACAATTATTTCTTAGAATGGTATATTAATTAATGATTAATAGATATGAACTTTGCTCCAGTTTTTCATTGCTCTCTCGTCTATTAAATTAGGAATTAAATTACAACTTTTAGAACCCGTTATTACCAAAGTTTTCATTATACCATCAATTTATTTTTATAGTTCCTACATTTGCATCCTTGTAACGTATTTGGCAAATAACAGAAGCTCACCCCCGTACTAAAAAAACTCATAAAACTTTAGACTTTACACAAGTCTGTGGTATCTTCTGGCAATATCCTGGTGTTTAAAAACTTTTTAAGACCTAAATGGAATTTGGTAGGTATATAGTATTAGGTAACGTGCGCTGTGATTTTGGATCGACACAAAAATGTACAATCAATATTACGTGATGTTATTAGGGATAATAACATCACGTAAAATTAAGCATGATAACTCGTTTCAGTGTTAGATTTTATATTTGTGGTGAATATTTATTAGATTGTACTGTTTCCTGTGAAAATGGCCCCAGTAATTAATAGAGAGACCTGTTAAGTGTACACGGCAAATGTGCACTTGGCTAAGTTTACAGACAGTCGACGTTGTTGGGCTGGGAGCACGTGTGCAGAAGATATATGGAAACAAGCTGGGAGATAACCAGATGCAACCGTAGCGGCAACTTACAAATTGCTCTAATATCCATTACCGAGTACATTTCCTTGTGGAAATAGAAATACATGTAAGACGTAACACCTGCATCAGAAAGAAATGGCTGACGATATTACACTATTTACGTGTTCCGTCTGCCAAGCGAGAATTTTATGTTATATCTGTACCGCATATATTATTTATATATATTATAATTCAATTGGATATTATTTTTATATATAACCTATTTTCGATTCTTATAAGAAGAAGTTTGAATACGTATTAAGAACTTGCAGAAGTTTAGGCGAATTATATTTCATACACCAATTATGTTTAAACATATTTATTGTATTTATTTATTTAGTGGTAACTATTTACTTTACAGAGACAAGTAAGTAGATTCTGCCTTTCCGATATTTAGACTCGTTTGTAGGAATTGACTAGTCTCTTGTTGAACGCTGATAGGGACGGGCACGATCGTCTGACAATACAGGAGAACTACTCGGGAGGAGTTGTGCCATATGAATAATGAGCCGGCTCTGCTAGAGGTAGAACAGAGGATTAAGTGGGTGGAAGACAAATTCGAACAAGACAAGTGGATGAAAGATGCACGTCTGCACATTTAACCCATCTATGCACTACGGTATGATTTAATTGTTCCTTGAGTCTCATCCCCCGACATCCGGTTTTCTAAGTTTAGACAGATGGGACTAGATCGCGGGCCCCCGATCAAAATAAGATTTGCATGGGAGAAGTTACCAGGACTAGAAGTGTCAGTCTAGTTAAAACGTCTATTATTACTAAACTGATGTATTGAAATATAATGTTTTAATCTTCAGCGCTGTTTTATATTATGATGAGCTCCATTATCTGAAACACTATACAGGGCCGATGTATCAATTAGTCAAAAAAGATAATTGACTAGGGCGACCGCCTTTTAGGGGGCGGAAATAAATACTAAAATACTAATTAGTTATTGTAATAAAAAAATACAAATAAAATTAAATAAAGTAATGCATATACTAGATAAAATACTGTGGTTCGAGAGTTCACTTATCAGAATCACTTATAAAATATTTAAACTCTGTAAAAAACAATTTTTAAATTTATGAAGAAGAAGCCAAAACATTGGCTGATAATTAAGATATCATTAATTTATTAGAAATTTTAAAAATAGTGAGATATTGTAATAGTAGTATGATGGAGAAATATTTAATCTGCTTATAGGATACTTACTCTATTACAGAGCACTTACTCTGTACTCTATTTACTTTTAAATATAAATATTTAATCTGCTTATAGGATACTTACTCTATTACAGAGTACTTACTCTATACTCTATTTACTTTCCTATTGAATCCTTCTCTTTTATTGTGGGCTCCAGTTCTTTCTGTAATTTTTATTTATTTAAATGAAGGATCGCTGTAGTCATCAGCACTCTAGAGTCTTAGAGGGGATCCAATTAGGCTTATTAATTTTTATATGTAATTTCTTTAAAATATTATTCGATAAATGAGGTTAATGACTCATCACAATTGAATTTAATTGTATCCAAAACTTTTGTTAAAAGATATTACATTTTTTGTGAAGGTCAGAGTTGTATTAGTTTTTAAAATTATTCTCTAAAATTAGAAAACAAGAAAGAATACATTTTGACTGCATATGACTGTTTATTTTATTTGATTTGATTATTTTGAAAACAAAATAAAACGATAAACAACGACGCTATACGGGTATAACAAAACTAACCTATTAACAAAACGATGAGTCACAAAATTCAAAATTAGAGGCGGTAATGTCGGCATTGCTATCCCAAGTGGCAACATAGTGGCGCCATCTCTGGTCTGGCCGCTGCGAATTAATATAACCACTATGGCAATATGAGTTGCCACAGCATGGCGGCTGTGCAATACCTGACTGAATCGGTCGAGGCACCGGCTCGACCGGGACAGGTAGATGACGTGGCGTACGGTTTTCAACCGTACATAGGGAGTGACTTGACATATTGCTTTGATTATATATATATATATATATATATATATATATATATATATATATATATATATATATATATATATATATATATATATATATATATATATATATATATATATATATATATATATATATATATATATATATATAATCTAAGCTTATTGTAATATTAGGCCAAGCTACAGAGCTATAACTATAACTAACTCTAATAACTACACGTGCAATCGTTTTGACTACAAAAAGGTATAGAGAAGTTAAGAACCTACAATATAAACTATACCGGAACGCTATGCTGCATTTTCAGCCGAGAAGAATGGGAAAATGCTCGAATTTATTGAAAATTCGTAATTTTTACAATTTTTAAGCTACGGCGTCCGCGTTGCGCGTAGGAGTACCTAACTTTAAGGTTGTAAATTATTTGTACAAAAACCTGGATCTGTCGGACGGATATTTTGCTAGAATTGCCAATTACATTTTTTTTGCCCTTTATTACTTTCATAAATCAACCTTGCTCGTAGGGTGCTCCGATCGCAATTTTTACAACGGTTTTGGAAACTTCAGAATATTATCTAAAATTTGTATTTGTATTTGTACGTTAAAATGATGTTAAAATGGGTTAAAACGCGAGCGAACATTGGAATAAAACGCAAGAACTCGCGCTGGACTCGCACTTCCAGCAGCAATTCGAAATATCGTTGATAAATTTCAGGATGAAAATGAAAAGTTGCGTTATTACAAAAAATAATATGTTTAAGCATAAGTATTAACGGTCATTTTGCGACCCAAAACATTTAAAAAAGTTTGGTATATATGGAAAAAAGTCGACATATGAATTTTTGAAGCTGACGACTTTCAGCCTGTTTTGTTAAATATAAGGTACAGTTTGTAACATCGAAATATGAGACATAAAAAAATTTCAAAGGAGACCCACAAGTGTCGCAATGGGAGATCGAAGCAGTATAACTTTTCTTACAGCAAGCTAAAATCGTCACTAAATACGTGTAAAATGGGTCCGTAATATTTGAGTGGGAAACATTCTTATTCTGCATCACATTCACCATCCAATTGCTTTATGATATGACGAAAGGTATATAGTGTGATCATTATTTTATTGTACTACATGATAATGTCATAATGTGATGGGGGATGTATATAAAATCATTTGTTTTTCCTTAAATTCCTAGAAATCGGTTATACTTGTTAAAAATATGGCAGCAGGTGTGAATATAATGTGGGTCATATAAGCGGGTGAATATAAGCGATATAATGAGGATTTTTGGCTAGGGTTTTTATGTCTCATATTTCGATGTTACAAACTATATATGAATCTCGTAAAACAAATCACATGAAATCGTAAATACATTAATCATAACCAATGCTAAATATGTCTATCTGCTGACACTCTTATGGATTATTGCCAAGCCTAATTAATTTTATGTCATAATTTCAGATGCTCAAATTTGTCAAGTTAATGAGTTATATTCCATGATCAAATAACACAAATGAGCAAATGGCGAATATAAATTAAAGCCGATAAATACCGTTTAATCAAGTGATGTAAGGCAATAAAAGTAAATGAGCAGGTTGGATTTTTTAAATGTCTGTATTAAACTGCATCATTAAGGACCTACAGATGTCCTTTATTAGTTCAAGGATAATTATTAGTGGTTAACAGCATAATCCAGATCAGGTTTCCAGTAGTGCAGTTTAGTATTTAAGTTATTCAGATATATTTCTTTCAAAGTAATGCAATCTGTATTTTCATTCTTAGTCGTTGTTGTAATTACTATATATAAGTATGGGACCAACATACTTAATTTATTACTTTTGGCCAAATCCATGGAATTATTTTCCATGTACTTAAAAATATTGAACCTACATATTCCAGAAATGAGGATATTTCACTTGTTTTTGCTTAACAGAAACTGTTAAAATTCGTGATTATGGCAAAAGGATAACAAACAGAAAACATGCGAATCTTTTGGATACAGATGATTATTTTTTTAAATCTACTTCAAAAGGCTGCAAGATGCACAAATAAGTTAGAGACAAAAAATATACTACAAATGAAACATACGAAATTTTAAGCGTGTAAAACAAATAATTGTTATTATACATTAAATATTTACTGTAATCAAATTAGGCCGCCATTTCAAATACGAGTATAATACTACTAATAAATATCAATAATATTAACTCACGGAAAGTAGTACCTCCTTCAACAACCAAATTTTTAGTATATCTTCCACACAGGATCATTTTTATCAGCCGTTTTTAGGCAATATACTGATCCTAAATTTGTTTATTGACGAACCTTATTTCTAGCAATATAGAAATTTCTTTCTTTTCTGCGTTCTTAATCGTGATTTTATTTGAAATTGTAATGTTATTACAGCGTTAATATATGACTTATAATCATACAGAAATTAAATTACTGTCCTAAAATTTGAAAGACTCATCGAAATATTATGTAAAATGCACATTCATCTTTCCATTTGACCCGTTTTTATGTAGCATTATGTTATATTGCGAGGGTATATTGTAACAGATTTAGGCAACAAGAGCTTACAGGGACGAAAATATATAAAATATGGTACAAATCTTATAAAACTCAAAAGCCCTGTAAGTCCTCCAAATCCCATTGGAGCAACCCCTAAGGGACATCCAGCTCAAATGTCGCCTTAATCGAATTCCTACTGCTTTAGAAAACGCTGTACCAAATTCGCCGGACAAAATAAATAAAACACTAAATCAGGAGTAAATATTTGTATTCAGCACCACCTATAAAAGCAATACACTACGTACTAAACACTTAAAAGAAGTCAGTATACAAAAGTTCTATATTATATCTGCCTCAAGAGTGACTTTCTGGGTAGCTTTTAAATCGCCTTGCTTGGAGAATTTCGTAATACAACTTTTTATTCACAAGACGTTTTACCTTTTTCGACGTATTCGGCGCGGTTTCAACTTTCGGGTTACAGAAACTCCCAAACTATGTGCATACGAAAATGAAAATCCGACTTTAATATCCCTGCTCTGCCTATACATCCGACGAAAATGAGAATTTGGGAGCGACGCCGCGCCGCCTAAAGGGAATTTCATATTTTGTCCGGACGCTTTAAGACTCTAAGGCTCTAAGGTATAAGAGTAGTAACTATGTTTCTGTATACAGAGTGTTTTATAGATCTCTGACTATAAATATCTGACTATAAAGATAACTGTGCCATATTCAGCGCTACTTAACCCTACAGATAAAAAATTCCAGTACAACGAACAACTAAATAATAAAATAAGATATCAAAATATAAAAAAAAGTTGTAACTGCAAAAATTCTCATAGAGCTAAAAATTGGCACATGTCGTAAATACACGATTACAAATGAAATGTTCCCGCCGATGCTACTTAATTTAATCAAAGTCATGGTCAAAAATATTGTTTTTTCACACATTACTTTTAAACGGTAAGTGTAAAAGTTGGAAAAGCCGTATTCGTAGCCGCATAAAGTTGGAAAAGCATAATATTCACACATTTCGTCCCACTTACGAGGTAGTGTAGTTGTTGCATTTTTTAACGTGGTTTCCCCAATTGGCTACTCCATGATCTATTGTAAAGGAGAAAGTTTAATCAGACAATATCCTGATTAAAAATATGGTACACCATTCGTATTGATCAAAGCGGAACGGATTATTGTTGATTTCTGTAAATATTTATTGTAATTGATAACCTTCAAATTCTACTGCAACAGTCATGGCTTCATTTTCAATTTATTTTTCCTATCCTCGCTAGATTTCTGTATATTGTTCTACGAAAAAATATGCATCAGTTACCTCCTCATTCATTTGATACACAAGAAGTATCCTCATCTGTTGTATTTGTTTGAACATTGGAGAAAGACTGGCCTTGACAATTAATGCACTGGTGCAAGGCGAGAGTAGATTTTTAATTGGCTCCAAACTATAATCTGTTAATTACAACCTCAGTCTTCAGGATCTAGTTCATTACTTAGCCACGCTTGAACTTGATCTTCACACGGTATGTATTGTAAAGCAGAATCAGATGTTGAGGGAAGGCTACATAACTGTAGCCATAACTATTGTTCCATGCATTTTTTGTAAACCTTTATTATACTTGTATGTAGTATATTTGTTTGCTCCATATATAGCAAGAATAAAGAGAATTACATGTGTGAGGACGTTGGGTGAAGAAGAGTCAATCTTCGCCAATACTTTTGCGCAACCAATTAAATCATATACGTTTTTCCAACCATTTACTGTTGTTTTATCCCAGTTGAAAATTGTTATCGCAACCAATTATTGCATCTAAAAATTAAATATGAGTGACATTTTGAATATGCAGTTAACTTTGTGATATCTTTGTTTGTTCTTGATTGAAATTTGTTATATTTTTGTTTGTTCTTGATGTTTCCCAGGTTATAAAAAGTAAACAATCTTATCAATTGGACTTCAACGGTAGTACTAAGAAATCAACATCTTCACCAATAACGATAGTTGTATTTGTTCTATTGCTATTTTAATTATGAGGATATCCGTATTAATATCAGCTTGTTTTACTGAAATATCAGCAGCTGTAAATTCTTCAGAATCATATATTTGTTACGTATTTTAGTGTGTGCCACACAAACCAATATTTCCAAATTTGTACTTATATTGAACGTCCTATAATGTATTTTCGATTGATGAAATCGCGATATCTGAGAAATGGTGATTCGTTGGAAAAAATTTATCTGACCAATTTTTGTGGACAATCATGGCATGATCTACAACTTTGACCTGTTTTTACGAAAGCACTTACTGTTTAAGAGAAATGCGCAAAACCGGTATTTTCGACATTTTACCTTGAATACAATTTTGAGCATTGAATACATTTTGACATTTTTGATCGGCGGGGATTTTTTATTTCAATTCTAATACATTTTTAACATGTACCAATTATCAGCTGTATGATAAATTTTGCTGATTTAATGTGTATTTTGACTGCGCTAATAGGAGGATGATTTTTGGAATTTTTCCTATACAGAACTTATCTTATAATTATGTTGACGAATTCCACCAGAACCAGTTAAAACGTGAATCGACTAATGAAAAATAATTCAAATATAGAAATAAAACTGCGGCTATTATGCTACTAACAGGAAGCAATATTTTATCTGTTTATCATCAAATTAGTTATGCTTCCAGGGCCGTTTTTACTCGACGCTGTTTTATATTTAGAAAGCCTTTGCATATTCTTATAAAAATATAAATGAATCTTCCAACTTAGAGCGGAGGAGGACTAGGTTATTTGCGGAAGTTCTCTCGACCACGTCGTTCTACGAAATGAATTCTCAATTAAAACAATGAAACACAGTTGACGTCACCAGCTAATTAGAAATTCTCATTAACATACTTTGTACGAAATCAGGCTTTGTCTCATTTAAAAAATTTTAAGGAGCACGTTGTCGTTTGTTTAGTACCATATATAATACATTCATAGTTGATCTTAGAAGAAAAATTTGAAAAAATTCTCTCGCCCTTATACAACTGCAAGGGATTATGAGACTATATAATATGATATAGTAAAACCGACACAAAAATCGTCAAATCTGAAACATTCAAAAAGAAGTTCTTTCCAACGCCAAATGGTTCCATCCACTCCTCTTAGTAAGTTGTAAAAACTTAAATAACCAAGAGCGTGGGGTATCAGCGGGATGGGGTGAAAAGAGGGGGAAACGGTAATTCTCCACAATTTTTCTCAAATATCTCAAAAACTACGAGGCCTATGGAGTAAATTCAATATAATAATACAAAAAACAAGCGAGCAAATCAATTAATGGTACTGATAAGTACAACATTACCGATTAAAACAGATTAACTATTTAAATATGAAAAACTAAGCATAATTCGAAATAAAGTCTCGACTTGAGAGTCTAGTCTCGAAGCAAAATAGTCTCAGTTAAAAGTCTGTGATACCAACAATATTATTAAAATGCCTAGAGCGGGCAAAAAAGTATACAATAGCTCTAAATTAAATTGACTTAGTATGTGATATACATAACTTAATACTTAGTAATGAAAATAAGTAAAGTGTAAATAATAGAAGAATTTGATTGGTTGTCAAATGGCCCCAAAAAAATAAGCACATGTAACTAAGGAAGTATCATTGTTTCTAAGAAATGGATATCCGTAACAACGGATAACAATGCGAATAAGTTAGGCAAAAGGCACTGAACAGGTAGCCACGCGAAAGAAAATCAAGTATAAATAAAACTGTTAATAGTTTAAAAGTGTTTTTAGATGGTTTTGTGAATTCATTAATTTAAATTAAGTGATAATGGCTGTTATAAAAATCATTCGTGAGTGCTAAGAGGAGTGAGTGCTAAGAGGAATAGTTTCCAGATTGTGCAGATATAGTGGTAATAGCAGATTCCACTAGAGAAGCATCCACAGCCCAACTTCATAATAGTGGCGCCAGATGCCATCATATCAGTGTGGTAGTGAAAGTGTTTAAGTGTCGTTGGATTAACTGTGCACAAAGGTAACAATACCCCAATATCCATATTTCGATTTTTGAATAACGTATAAAATTTGTCTAAACTTACAAGCAACATTGTTTATCGAGGATTTAATATCCCAGATACTATCATTATAAGCTATAATAGGTTATCTCAGGGTAGATTAAGTTTTTAGGAAAATTATTAAGGCACCATAAAATTTCTTATGTAATGTCTCATGTCTTCTTATGTAAGATCCATATGCTATATATATATATATATATATATATATATATATATATATATATATATATATATATATATATATATATATATATATATATTAATATATATATATATATATATATATATACATATATATATATATATATATATATATATATATATATATATATATATATATATATATATATATATATATATATATATATATATATATATATATATATATATATATATATATATATATATATATATATATATATATATGTTAGGTATCATATAAAAAGGTTCTAGAAGGGGTGTCATTATCTCCTGTAAAGTAGTATATTGTTTCATGTCTAACAATAAATAACAAATAAGATGCCTGACATGAAAACTCCCGCGAATTAACTTTGAATATTAATTATTTATGCTAATTCGGAGTTTCTAGAATAACAGTTATTATAAATCGTGATACCTTAAGCTCCCATAATTTGTCATAAAGTCTAAACTAATCACAAACAGCTTACAGAAACACATTTGATATAATTTATAATTTTTTAACGTTTCACAGTTATTCATCAACCTGTCCGATGCTCCGTGTCTAAATCTACGCATTTATACATTCCTGATTTAATTTAGACGCATACTTGCCCCCCTATAATTGTTTGTTTTATTCTAATCCACTGAAGATTTATCGGGTGACATTTATACAAGAATATGACACACATGCACGGGGTTTTTGTAATCACGCTAAGTTTAGCAAGTAAACGACGGTGACGGCGGCTTGGGAGGGACGGAGACGTTCATCGTCGTGACGGGACGCCCACCGTCAAGACGGCCACACGCATAGATCATCTCGTGTCGCCCGAGGCATTTGTTATTGTCAAAACTTACTACGAGTCCACAATATTTACTTACCTTAGTCGACAGCTCTTTCCTGTTCCAGATCTTTTGGTATTCGTTCTTTGTCTACATTCATACATATTTCAGGGCACATATTTTATGCCGTTATTAATGAAAGGTACATGATGATACCTATCAAATGGACCTACTTTACTGTTTATTATTTCTGGAGTCCGTTTATTTTCGGATGCTCACGAGTTCATTAGACGAGGGATAATATTTCGTTTATAAATACGCGTCTAAGTACCATCCAAATTGTTATATCAGTATCAATAAAGCATTTTAATGACTACCTCTGAATAAACGAACTTGTTTCTGTGTACAAACCCAATGTGAATGAGTTAACTATAAATAATTAATTAGGTATCACATACATCTGGGTATAATGCCAAAAATGTCAGCTAAAGAGAACAACTGAACGGGATAGTTACCATATTAAACAATAATCAAACACGTTCAGACAATCCTGATTCCTGATTATACTTTTGACTGGATATAGATGAATCGACAGCATATTTATGTAAATTATTTTTAAATCAGTTTCACCATCATAAAATCATCATAAAATGTACATTCATCATGAAGTTCACTTTAGGTTTTTATGCCTTTCATGTCCTTAATTAAAAAAAAGTAATATTATAGTAACTTATAAATGTATCATTTACTATTTTTGTTGTTGCCTTAAAAATGTACATATATATATATATATATATATATATATATATATATATATATATATATATATATATATATATATATATATATATATATATACACCACTCCTCAAGATCCTCAATGAAGGTGAAAGAACTTGTGCAACTTCTAAGTGGTTCGTTTCCGTGTGTATGCCCAGATATAGGACTGGTAAGTGGATCTTCCTTATTATTTGTCTATTTGCTTATTTCTCTATGTAATGAAATGCTACAAACCCAAGATTACTTTTCACAAAACAAATATGAATAGCAAAGAACTTCAAAGCAAAAACAGTTGTATCTTATACGTACATATTTTTTGAATTAAGGGTAAGAACACTTTAAATCGCACTTAACATAACGCGAAGATCACTGCCAAAGCACCCGATCGTCTATAATGCTAATCACATATTGCCTAAATCGATGTAAGAAATCTAAGATCGGCTTTGTTTTTATGCCTAAACGTGACACTGGTCCTTATGTAATTACATGTAATGGAATATTTTTATAGATATAAAATATATTTAACACAAGGGGGACCGCCTACCCGCGGGACTAGGATGTGTGATTGTTCTATGATTGGTGTGATTGGTTGGATAGGTGATTGATCTAGGCATGATTGGGACGGGCTGTGGCAGTCCGCCCGAGACCTGGAAACACTCACTATCTGCTGCGAGCGTATAGTCCCCGATAAATGGTAAGGAGGACAGATTAATAAATCTCTGTAACTCAGAACCATGCTATCATACATAAATAATTGTAAGATACTTTTCCAACAAGCCACCCGTAATTAATAGGATGGTTGGAAGGAAAGAACTAAGTAAAAAGGAAGGATGTACAAGGGGCCAAATGAGGCCTGTACTGCTGTAGTGAGAGTAAAACCACCACACTCCGACCCATATACATACATACATATTTAACACAAGCGAGAATTATTATAACTAGTAGAGAGCAAAACTTTCTATAACAATGTTTTCGTATTTAATAATAAGGAGGGTGCAAAAATGCAAAATAATTATACAATGATGTACTAAATGCTGGTAGATCGCAAATATCAAACACTTTTAGTTCGGAAACAAAATTTTATTTTTTAGGAAACGGTACATGTTGATTTCAAAAATTGTTATATCACTAACACTCGGAGTAGTTTCCACAAACACCAAAACACTTTCACTTCGCTCGATGCGCGTTTCGCCAACCAAGTTGGCATCATCCGGAGACGATTAAAACTAATCTTAAATTACAAAATCTACCACATTTATACTATTTTTCCGATGACGTCACTAATGATATCACCGTGAAAATTTACGCGTGACTAATCACGCTTCAATGATCGGTTGCTAAGCAACGCGTAAAGCGGGCTACGGTATGATATCACCGTCAAATTTACGCGTGACTAATCACGCTTCAATCATCGGTTGCTAAGCAACGCGTAAAGCGGGCTATACGGAATAGGTCCCTTGTCGCTATTCATACTACTATTACACTTTACAATTTCTATGCTCTTGTTCTATGGTTGGCGAAAGGCGCGTCGAGCGAAGTGAAAGTGTTTTGGTGTTTGTGGAAACTACTCCGAGTGTTACAGTTACATCAAAGGTTCCACCCCTATCCAGTTGTTATATCACTGTTTAAAGAATTTATGGAACTTTCCAGTGATGTAGGACTCACTACGCCTCCTACCCTATTCCATTTTTTAATTTAGGAGTTGGTCAACCCATTGCTAGTGGATTAAACTGACGATTTGAAATTGGGAACGCCGTTTTCCCCCACCAAACGTTTATTAAACACCCGTAAAACCCTAAACAAGTTTTCGTTGGCCCACCCTGTATAGTCATACTGTTATAAAATAAGAACTATATTATAGATTAATTTATTTTCACTACTATAAAATTCAGTATTCTTTTCAGTTTTCTTTTCATATTTACTTTGAGTTGATGGTCGAACCGTAGAGCTAATGTGCTAGACCAAATGATCGCAGTCTGATTTAATAGTTAATCACAGTCCCACTTAATACCGATTACATAACAATATAATATAATATTTAAAAATATAAAATATTTATATATTCATTTCTTTATTGTCATTAGTTATGGTTTGAAAATAAATAGGTACATTTCAATATTTATTTTGACGTTTTTTTAACGGTGACAGTTATGCAATTTCCATTTCTCAAAGCAATAGTTAAATAAATACTACTACTATACTACCTTATATACACCAAATAATAAAATAAACAGTGCTTAAATGATACCGTCGAACATAATAGTTATAAGGATCATCTAACAACTATCGTTATTATGATATTAGTCATGAACATTACCAGAAGAAGCTTTAGCCAATGGTTTATGATTTAAATTTTTTAGACGGGGCAAATGTCCTTAAGGTTGGGATTTTTTAGAGTGAGAGGCAAATAGATGCATTTATTTTGGTTAAGTATAAATAATTAAAAAGGTACAGAAAGGTAAGATCTGATAATCAAATTTGGTGCCTGCACTACTATTATTATATTATATTATATTATAATCATCACTATTATTATAGTGATGATTATAACATAAGTTTTTTGTCCAAAAATATTCTTAAAGGCCTGTTATGTGCGCTTGCAAAGAAAATATGCATTTTTATTGTTAAAATTGCAAGCTCACAGAACAGGCCTATAAGAAAATTTGGGACAAAAAACTTATATTATAGTCATCACGATAATGATAGCTAGGACATGCACCTACTTTGGTTATCAGATTTTATGTACCTTTTTAATTATTTATACTTAACCAAAATAAATTAACCTATTTGCCTCTCACTCTACAAAAATATGAAACGCAGAAAAATAGAATATTATTACCGCTCTTTCGAAAAGTTTAACTTATTATTTTCCACTTGTAGGGCACGGTTTACCGCGGTGAAATTACTTATTTCACTCAAAATAATAAAAAATAGCAACGTATAAAATAAAATTGACGCTTCCCCGATTTTTTTAAAAGTTTTACACTTAATAAGTCAAGACTCACTTGATTTTATAGACTTTATAAGCTATAAAATGAACCTATACTCTTCTAATTTGAAGTTTATAGACTTTATATTTAATGTCACAATTTAAAATAAAATAAACGCGAATGCGATAAAAAAGTCCGTGCAAGATTAGATAAAAAAATCAAATAGTAAAAAAAATGCATAAAAATGTTTTTTTTTAATAATTGTTCTCAATAATTTTTCAACGAGATATAGTGTGTATCAGCGGTGGATATCAACGGTATACATGAAAATTGGTATTCCCAATAATAATAAATAAAAAAATATAGAAGTGTTGATATTATTTTGGTTTAACCAAAATAACTCAAACATCAAAAATTTTATATTATATTATTATGATAACTTATGATATTTAAAAAAATATATAGGGCCTCTTAAGCTCTATAAAATTATTACAATCAAATAAATAATATTTATAAAAAAAAATTGGGTGTGAGCTTATGAGTGAAAACTTCTAATTTTCGAATTTTAAAATATATACTGTAACCGTCCCGCCCTGGATAATGATTTTGTTATTTATATGGCGCTCCCATCGGACGGCATTGTACTTGATGATCTTCACTGTCTTTTGTAGATGTGTTACAGTATTGTCGGTTACTACCATATAACTGTTGTATTTTGTACCGCTCATCTTGTATATTGCTGTTATCTTCAACTGGTAGCCTAGTTCCAATTCGATTTTAATATCTTCAGTACTTATACCATCTTGATGGAATCCTCGCAGGACGAATGCGTGAGTCTAAGAAGTAAGACTGAATGTATGATAGAAGACTTGGGGGAGAATGTATGATATGCTAGGTTGCCTTGCTTAAAAGTTTCCATGGATGTGTGCCAGTCTTCTAACGTTTTCGTATATAAAATGGTCGTATTGCTTGTTTCCAGTGGAATTTGCATTTCAGGTTGATTTTTTCGGTCATCCGCTTGTGGTTGTCGAAGGCCCCATGTACAATGAATGGGGGCGGTTTGACTTCTTTTGGCTCGATTTCTCCTTCCTCGGGCTCCGTATCTTTGCTACTATGGCCGGTGGGGGTCTCAGGTATTTGGTTATCGTTGGTTTTGCCTGACGTGTTCAGGCTTTGGAACTTGTTTTGCGTTTTTATTTCCGCAGCGGATTTTGTAGCTGTGATGTTTGGTTTCTTGGTTGTTGAAGCATGTGTGGAGGATGTACCTTGCTCAGTGATACGTCTCTTCTTCGCAAGTTTGCACACATCTTCAATTTTGTTGCTGTTTTCAAGGCCTGTGTCCATTTTTGTAGGTCCCGTGTAAGAAAGTGACATGTACTCCAAAAATTTTTGAATTTGCTTCATTTTACGGATTTGCCGGGGTTTTGGGCGTGTACTCTATGCCGCACTGACGAAGGAGGTTGTATACATTGTTTCTACCACAATAGGAGTCTTTGAAATGCTTTAAAAGCGCGCTTTAACAGAGCCTGAGCGTGGCGCGTGATGCGTGATGGCCCAGATTCATTCTACAGCCACAAAAATAAAAGTGCAGGGCGCGCCTAAAGACGTTTTCACTTCAAAAAATACGTTGTGAACATGTAGCCATGTTTCAGCTACTATAAGCATAATTAATTAATATTTTTCATAAATTCGATATCATGCACTCGTTCGCAGTAAAGTGTAGGGTATATCTCATGACGAGATTGAAATGGTATGTGAAAACAGTGTAGACGTTATTAAGTTAAAAACCATATTACGGAGAGTAGCCTATTTCTTGGGCGTTAGCATGCCATACCGCTGCTCTCAAATCCCTATAAATCCTAATAAATCATGCCAGCACCGTTCTAGCCGTCACGACTCCGATTAAACTGCAATTACTTTGGTATCAAAGGATTACCGATTGCCTTTCTGTAAATAAGGTGTGCTATTCTCTAATCTACTGCCAGATGCATTTAGCACACATTTTCCCATTATAAGGGATGCATAGCAAACATGCATAAACATAAATATGTCGTTTGCATAAACATATGAATACATTTTTCAATTAATATACTCGTAACGTAAAACTAGCAATAACCAGATATAAGATGGATCATGTTTCAGTAAGGAAGACATAAACAACTAAAAATAGTAATTGATTCTAGACTACTACAGCAGGACTATAAATAGTAAGTACTAAAGATGATTATCACGTTGTCAGAGACAGAGCATTATTAAAAATATTTCTGTATATATAATTAGAACAAGGTGACTGATAATGAATTACTTACAAGTATTCTGCATTAGATTCGTTATAAATTAGCTACACCATGAAACTAAACATGCACGTTTTATAAATCACATAGAATGTGAGACGGAAAAAGCAAGTGCAGTTAATTAACATTTTAAAGTACTCGGTATAATTTACCAAGAAAGTTTAAGAGGAGTTTGGCAAACCGAAACATTAATATAAATCGACTGCACATGGTTGTAAAAGACAATTAAATAAATGTTTCAAAAATCAAAAATGAATGTCTGAAATGATGTCTGATTTATAGGTTATCTATGGTTGTGCATGCTGGTAAGACGATTGTATAATATTTTTCTACGGCTATACTGCAATATAATACAATTTTTATATACATAACAGCTCCATTCTCGCATCTGATTGCAGAATATTTTATTCTAATATTTGTTTTCAGAATGAATAAGGATAATTCTTTAAATTTTACCTTAAATTAAGATGTCTTCTATACTTGACGCATAGAATGCCACTTTTTTAGTTGCCGTTACCATCACGTACCTATATATAAATGTTAAACCATTATAATTAATTTTAGTTCCCCCTGGTCCGAGAATTTTGGGTGACAAACTTTCCGCTTGTGCGGAATATACCATATTCCAAAGTTGTTGCAGAATATAATATTACCTACACGTATTGAAGAAATTGGTTTCTACATGACCCTCGTACAGCTTATTGAATTGTAGGGCATTAGTTCCTATATTACAATTTTACCTACCAATGCTGAACAGTTTGGGACACATGTGTCATCCAAGTCGTTAAATTTATCGTGATTTTATACACGCCTTAATTTCATATCCACCACACACCAACGAATCGTTTTATATCAGGCCTAATAACAGGTTATTATATATGCATATTTCATGTTCGTATTTTATGAAGATTCTGTATGACACCGTAATATCCAGGTATAGACAAGATTAAGAACATTTATCGAATCAAGTGAAATCGCTAATCGCGTAGCCTCTAGCAAAATTTATTCATACAGCGCGGAAAATACTCATCTCTATTTACTGCTTGCGATTTCCAATATATCTTCATTATATTCTTTCCCAGCATCTCACAGTTATACCTATGAAAGATATATGAACTGTCATAGCCTACTGTATGGTTACGCGCCAAATGTTTGGAATATGTTTTATTCCGTTGAGTTTTCCGGATATAAGAGAGGCCAATTTTGGTATTTTTAAATGGAATAATACCAGCTAATTTTCATGTTTCCTCCCGTTTTTGGCGCCGCACAATGATGTCATAGTTTATTTTCCACCATTGATAATAGAAACAGATATCACTGATCACTATCCTATAATATTACAAATAGTTTTAAAAAAAATTAAAGAGCCAGAAAATATTTATCAATTAAGTAGTTCTATTAACTATACAACCTTGCAGAAACGTTTTCAAGAAATCTCTTGGGAGCCAGTTTATAATGAACCAGACATTGACATTGCAACAAATAAATTTATTAACATAACAATGGAAACTATTGACAAATGTACTACAGTCATTAAAAATAAAAGAAAATATACAAAGAAATCAACATGGATAACTAATGCTTTAGTAACTTCTATTAACAAAAAGAATGATATGTTCACAACAGTAAAGAGAAATCCCAATAATATAGAACTAAGAACACAATATATAAATTATAAAAATAAATTAACCTCCTTAATAAAAAAAAGAAAATATGATTACTATGAAAATAAAATAAATGAAAATCAACTAAACACGAAAAAACTGTGGAATATAGTACAAAAAATTACTAACAAAAAAAATAAATCCCGTAATATTTCACGCTTAAAAAGTATTCTGCATTAGATTCGTTATAAATTAGCTACACCATGAAACTAAACATGCACGTTTTATAAATCACATAGAATATGAGACGGAAAAAGCAAGTGCAGTTAATTAACATTTTAAAGTACTCGGTATAATTTACCAAGAAAGTTTAAGAGGAGTTTGGTAAACCGAAACATTAATATAAGTCGACTGCACATGGTTGTAAAAGACAATTAAATAAATGTTTCAAAAATCAAAAATGAATGTCTGAAGTGATGTCTGATTTATAGGTTATCTATGGTTGTGCATGCTGGTAAGACGATTGTATAATATTTTTCTACGGCTATACTGCAATATAATGCAATTTTTAGATACATAACAGCTCCATTCTCGCATCTGATTGCAGAATATTTTATTCTAATATTTGTTTTCAGAATGAATAAGGATAATTCTTTAAATTTTACCTTAAATTAAGATAAGTCTTCTATACTTGACGCATAGAATGCCACTTTTTTAGTTGCCGTTACCATCACGTACCTATATATAAATGTTAAACCATTATAATTAATTTTAGTTCCCCCTGGTCCGAGAAATTTGGGTGACAAATTTTCCGCTTGTGCGGAATATACCATATTCCAAAGTTGTTCTACAGTTCCAAAATGTACTACAGTCATTAAAAATAAAAGAAAATATACAAAGATATCAACATGGATAACTAATGCTTTAGTAACTTCTATTAACAAAAAGAATGATATGTTCACAACAGTAAAGAGAAATACCAATAATATAGAACTAAGAACACAATATATAAATTATAAAAATAAATTAACCTCCTTAATAAAAAAAATAAAATATGATTACTATAAAAATAAAATAAATGAAAATCAACTAAACACAAAAAAACTGTGGAATATAGTACAAGAAATTACTAACAACAAAAATAAATCCCGTAATATCTCACGCTTAAAAAGTGAAGATGGAAACACATTAAATTGTGCCAAAGAAATTTCAAATGAATTTAACAAATTATTTTCAAGCATGGGCAAAACATTAGCTAATAAAATTTCCAAAAACCCCAATTTCATAATAAGAAGAAATATTAGGCCAAATTCTTTTGTCTTAGTTCCTACAGATGCTAATGAAATCAAACATGTAATAATATCAGAATTAAAAAATAAGACATCACCTGGAGTGGACAATATTAATTCTGAAACTCTGAAACTAATAAGCCAATACATCTTGACACCCCTGGTATTCATCTTCAACCGATGTATGGAAATTGGTCACTGGCCAACAACTTTTAAGGAATCCATTATTGTCCCTATCTATAAAAAAGGAGATAAAGAGGACGGTAGGAACTATCGACCCATATCTCTTATAACAAATGTAACCCAAGTTTTTGAAAAAATTATAAAAAAGAGACTAAATGCTTATATTACAAGATATAATATAATTTCTGAAAACCAATTTGGATTTAAAGAGAATGTGTCGACTGAAGATGCAATAGTAGCTTTAACAACAAAAATCCACTCTGCACTAAATCAATCAAAACCCTGTCTCTGTACGTTTATTGACTTATCAAAAGCGTTTGATACAATTAGTCATTCCTTACTTTTACAATCACTTGATGACATTGGTATCAGACGGAATAGTTTAAAACTGTTTCAAAGTTACCTAACCAACAGACATCAGAGCGTGAAAGTAAATAATGTAATAGGTGATACACTACCTGTATAATATGGAGTGCCACAAGGTACAGTGTTGGGTCCGGTTTTGTTCTCTATCTATATAAATGATATATTTTCTCTATCCTTGTGTAGAGCAGACATTATAGGATTCGCGGATGACACTGCAATATTTTTCAAAGCCAACTCATGGGAAGAATTAAAAATAAATGTTGAAAAGGACTTAACGGATATTAAAAACTGGTTCGATCACAAGCTACTAACAATAAATTTCGAAAAAACTAACTACTTACCATTTAGCTGCTACGCTTCTGGTCTTCCTCCATTGTCACAAATAAAAATTGAAATTCATAAGAAAGAACATATCATCATGCCCTCAACAGAAATTAAATATTTAGGAGTTGTCATTGACAGGCACTTACGATGGGATAAACATGTAAAATAAGAAAACTACAGACGATACTCTATAGATTTAAATACTTACGAAATATCTTTAACATACAACAATTAAGAATACTTTATTTTTTCCTTGGTGGAAAGCCATTTGCGCTATAGTATATTAGCGTGGGGCAGTGCACTTAAAACTCATTTACGTCCTCTGGAAATTATTCAGAAAAGATTCCTGACAATATTACTACATAAAGACTTAACACACCCTAGTAATATATTATATAAAGAGGTACAAGTTTTTGATATTAGACAATTGTACTATTACAATCTCAACATAAAGCATCACCGGGTAAAAAATAACATATCATTGCCGGGTCATACCTACAATACTAGACAAAGACACTTCCATACTATACCTTTGATGTTAACATCTATTGGACAACGATCCTATGAATATCTAGCTCTTAAAATCTATAACACAGTTCCTGTTGAAATTAAAAATACAGTTAATATTACATCATATAAAAAAAAACTTAAACATTATATATTTCAACAGTCAAGAATCATATTTCACAATTACTTTTCTTAAATAACTTACCTACCTTATAATCTTTATAACTGAAACGTTGAGATTTTTGTACTACTACTCGTACATACTCATACTACTCGTAACCACTCGTAAATTGTAAATACTCGTGACTCTATATTGTAATTCATACTAGTGGTATCATATTATATTATTTATCCTAGTTCTATTTTATCTTAGTTATTTTATCTTACCTCAAAACAAGTGTTAAGTCACTTATTGAGTATATTTATTTATTTGTAATTTTATGTGTTTATAAGTATTTAGTGTACTTTATTATTGTTGCGTATTATTATGAATTTAAATTGTTTGTTTTCAGATTTAGCTAGTTAATAATACTGTCTAACATTTATATACATATATACATTGTTCATATTTTATAATCTACTATTTATGCAAATAAACATTATTAGTATTAGTATTAGTATTAGTATTTTATTGCGTACCTCATCTGTTTTTTCAGATTTCGATACATTATCAAATTCTAATTTTAGCAATAGAAATAAAAATATATATAAATATGTATTTACCAATATTTGATATATGGTATGTTCAATTGGGCACGTCTAAGTCACCACGAATCCAAATAAATGTTTGTTTATTAAAAAAATGTAAAAATATAAAAACATACAGAAGAACATAGTGACTACACTCACGGTACTAGTTCTTTCATAAATCCTGGCTCTGTTATGATATCAGTCTTATTACGTCAGCGTCAACCGGTATTTAGACAAATCTCAGACGCATTGAATTTTAAAACTGAGATACTTAACTAAGCGCATATTACGCCGGTGCATTGGTAATCCGGCGGTAAAGCGTATGCGTTGTGTACTGAAGGTTGTGTGTTCGAATCGCGCAGCTTTCGCTATTTCTTATTTGTTTAAAATTTTATCCCTTCATATACTTAATTCAGATACCTAATTCCCTTGCCCTAAAATACAATTACTTTTGTCACAAGGTCGCGCGACCGATCAGTAAGAAAGATGCTTGTATATGGCAGAAGCTATCCGTAACGGGACCCAGTTGGTTTCCCAAGAATATTTTTAGATTACTACAGGGTCCGATTGATATTATTTTCTATATAATTAGAAAGCAAGTATTTATATCATTGCTGGTTGAACGTAAGGAATGCTTAAATGCAGCCGGGATTTATCAAGTTACCGGTGCCGGGAGGCTAGTCACAGCGTTTAGCGAAATATTCGAATTCAATTTCGGTTGATTTTGTTGCTCTAAATCGGTAAGTATTCGTCGTAGAGGACTTCTTTTTCGATTTCGAACATTTTTGAAAATATAAGAAATTAAATTTGGCATTAGTTTTCAGCGTCGCTTATACTATGGATTATTCATGCTATTCTTAGAAAATTGTGAAATTTACCGTTACTCAGGGCCATATTTATGAGGTACAACAGAATATAGTTTTCCTAAATTAACTCACCATTATTTTTTAAATGCACTGCATTTAGTAAAATTTGGATTGGTTCTAACATTTCCAGAGCTATCTGTGATGATTTCAATAAATTCTTATTAAAAGTTACTTGCTTTACCGACCGAAATACTAATTTGAAAGAAGGTAGAATTAAAATATAGAAATATAAAATGTAGAATTTCGTGCATTACTATCAAACATTGATTTATGAATTTTTAGTACCCAGTTGTCTTTTTTAGAAATTAATATAAACTGCATAAAATCCCGATATTTGGAATATATTCTGGTCCATGTTTTTAAGCAGTTTCCGTTGTATTGTTGTGTCTATTCTAATTATGAATCGGAATGGAATATGTTTCGAATTATTGCTCATACAGCGATGCATATTCACGGAAAGAGTAATAAAAGAGTAATCATACAGACATGAATAAATAACTAATGCAGAAATAACAACCGGATGGTTATTAAGCGTGGAGCTATCGTAATATCATCTGCAATTGTATCACTAATTAATCGACGACAGTTAAAAATTCGGCAATTTCCTGAGCTCCGCTATCTGGATGCCTCCATCAAGATGAGCAGGTTTCGGAATGGAAGTTGAGGGATAGCGAAAGTCGAGACAGATGAACACCAAACGAACGAAGCGTTGAGTAATGTTAGTTTGGAACAGTGCTTAATTACCGGTTCGAGGCGGTGTTAGCCCACCCACTAGCTACTTACACGTAGAGTAGGACTGGCTGCTGTAAACGAAGCTCTTCCTGAGACTTATTTCCACATATCAATCTAAAATAATCAGTAGCTGCTGCAAATTCAATATACTTGCTTCCTTGGTTTCGTTTTATTAATCCTATAATGGCGGCTCAAAATAAATTCCTCCAGTATTTGTAAGTGATACAGTAATTATTAATATATCATTTAGTGAATATCAACTTAAATCAATATCAATAACCCCTATTCAATATCCCCTATTGTATATATAATATGTGGCGAAATTATGTTCTAAATCTAAAAATTCTATTTCTAAATTTCTAGAGAAAGGGAAAGATATATCCCTTTTGTGAAACTGACAACGAAAAGGACATTTTTGAAACGATGTCTATACTTGATGACACTCTGTATACTGTTTAGCAGAAACATATACATGTTTTAATCAATGGCTGGGACTAGTGTTTGTTATGACAACGAACATCTATTATTATTGCAGATGTCTTAATTCTTTATAAGACCAGAATAAAAATTAAGGGTCATCTTGAGATATACTCCAACTTTGCTCATATCGCCATCTGCATTGGTATTTGGTTTTTGAATTTCTTCGTTCAACTTGATTACTGCCATACAACTAACTCATTCCCCTTTAACCAATGTTTTATAATAACTACGGTTATTTTATCGCTATAACTTTCTGTTCGACCTGATTACTTCCATACACCTTCCCATTGACCAATATTTTACAAAACTAATATTATTATATCGAGAATGTCGCCTGTGTTTCCAATTTCGTTGCGTTGTCTTTGCTTTATTTCTTTGATATATTTGAGAGAAACGAACGTTATTTTTATTTGCAAAGTAGGTACGTAAATTTCTAAAGATATAATTTAGCGAGTTCAATGATATGTTCACATTGTGATTACCAATTTAAATTTATATCCAAGTACAAACCCAAGAACTTAACATATGATTGAGCAAAGGATATAGAATTATTCGAGAAATTATTGTTAATTTTTATGTCAATATATGAGCAAAATTTTTGCCTGTAGTACTTTAAAGTACTGAGTTCTTTCAGTATTAATCCGCGATGAAATTCTGGTTTTGTTGAAAATTGCAAATCAACACCTAGTTTGCGTTTATTAAAATTTCAGCCGACAAAATTTCAAGAGACTATCAGACTATCTGCAGAGATCTATCATGCTTTTTACAGTGATAGAAATTGGTATATCGAAAGTACATAGAACCAAGAAAAGGGCTCAGAGAATAAACCCCTGAGACCTCTCGCAAATGACACAGAGTAAAATACAAAAGACAAAGTATTATTGATAAAGAACAAATAATATAATGTAAAGACATAGTGTGCGAAGGACAAAGTACAAAGAGCAGAGGATAATAATTTACTTCACTTCAAACAGTAGTATTTAATAGGTAGTTATGGTATAGTTTTCTTGAAGGGATAGAAGGGATAAAACATTATGGCCAATGGAAAAAATCAAGAACGAACGAAGATCAAGGACAATTTGAGCACAGCTTGTACACCTCAAACAGCAGGTAGTATGATTCAGTTTTTCTCATATATATCAGGATAATCCCTGCACATTCCTAGAGATTATCCCATCAGTTTACAGTTCAAAGTTTCGATAGTTTACGAATAACTTCACCACTGAACCACTGAACTTCAGGATGATGTAATGAAAAACATATTACAACATCCACATTTCAGGGATCAATAAAAACATCAAATTAGTTGCAATTCCGTTCCACTTCCACGCAGTCAGTTTGTTCTCGTACTTAAGAACCAGTAAGAAGGATCGAATATTTCCAGAAAGCCGGCCTCTTTAGCTAAAGCATTGTATCTATAAACCAATAAAGCTTCCGATCCCAACGTCTATTTTAATAAAAGCAGGGAACGCAATTTGGCGGTGCTAGTATAATCAACAAGTAATTAAACAAATTTATTATGGGTAATAAAACAACAGTTAGGTCCAAACTCTGCAGATCTAATCAAAACTTCAATTCAATGGTAATTACCGCTAATTTATCCCATCTACGTAAGTTAGTTTGCGTAGGACAGCATCTGCTGATGCTGACAATGACAGTCGTAATGCATATATGATTGCCGGGCTCACATTGGGAGGTATCTGTGAAATTTGCCGCGCTATATTAAGTGTAATTACTTGTTAAACTTGGTGTTTATATAAGGGTGTAGTGAAAAGAGAAGATGGAGCTTTAAGAGACTCGGGCTCATTACAGAGCTATTTATTGACTTTGCGGAAAGTTTCATTAAAGAAGTCTCGCCACATATAACTGTCAGTGTCATCCTTATTAGCTTTACATTTTTCTGCCTTTCTAGAAAGGTTTGTAAATTAAAATAATATGTAACAGAAAAACTAATTTCGCGTATTCAAATATTAAAGCAGAAGCCAATTTAATACTATATGCAAATACACTATCCGAATTAACAATGAAATGCATAAAATGATTGCTGTTGATTAGTAAAACTCTCAACCATTACCGGAATTAATCCCCATTATTGGAATGATTTAATTAAAGTACTGTTTAAATTAAATCTTCATCTGACAGTCTGAAACAGTCGGAAAAACTTTTGTTATGATTTAATCATAGTTGTTTAAATGTAAATTAAATTCTGAGGCAATTATTCGGGGGATTTATTACTCATATAGCTAATAGGATTATTGCTGGCTTGTGTTTAGGTGACGATATTTTATAATTGTTTCGCTAAACCCTGCGATTTATAGCTGGCGGAATATTAAAATTGCAGCCCGGAATAAAAGTAAATTGAAAAATGCGGAGATATGATCGGCTAATGCAGATTTTCCATATTATTATATACATTATAAAACTAGTGATGAACTATAAAATTATGATGAAAACTTACACCACCTTGATAATTTATTTTGATAATACATTCACAAAAATTATGATTGAAATTATGAAATAGAAAAAAATATAAATGGAATCCAGCAATATATGGCAAAAGTCGCCATCTTGAGGCCACCACCTTGAATATATATTTGAACAAGAATATCGGAATCAGCAAAATTCTCGAGTTATCGATTTTAAGTCGAATCACACCATAAATTGCAAAATTATCCGCCACCTTCGAGCTGCCATGAATATTTATTTTAACATTAAATGTTTGACCTGCTACTCCAAAAGCCCCAAAATATAGATTTCAAGTCACTTCGGACTAGAAATGGAAAATTTTCTTTTTTTGACCTTTTTTGAAAATTCATTATTACACTTTGCAGATGATGTGACGGTAGCACTAAGGAAAATGGGTACAGAGAGAACATGAAAAAATGACAAGTTCCTATAATTTTTTTTCTAGAGGCCCTCCCTACGGAGATATGTCTCCCTGAAGGACGCCGCTGTAAATCGATTTTTCTTTAATAACTTTTAAAGTACATAATATAATTTACTAACAATTTAGTGTGATGGATACTAGTAAGGACCTCTTAAAATAGTGTCCTTGAAACATATTTAGCTTTTTTAGTTTACCAGTTTGCTAAGCTTTACAACTTAATGCCTAAATTTTTAACATCTTGATAAAGACTTTAAAATGGTAGATTCAACCCTATTCTAAAAAAAAGGTACTCTTGTTTATTGTCGATAAAATGTACCATTTACGAGAAAAAGAATACTAAACGAATTCATGTTTTACTTTTAGTAAAATTATTTCAATTTTTTTCTCGACAACAAAGTGAAATACGAAACTCGTGAATACAGCAGGAAAGTTTCATTTTAAGATGTTTAAATCGAAAAAATAGAAAATTTAAAGAAATTATTGAAAAACTTCATAATTGAGGACTGCTGTACCCGCCAAAATAACCCAACACTGTTCCTCATCGCATCACAATGAAACGTGATTCTCTGTAGAAGTTCCTCCATAGTGTCCACCGGAGTGGATTACACCAATTGTTTGGGGTATCCCCATAGGTACAAATCCAATAACGTTAGTTCGGGAGATCGAGGACACCAGGCAATATGTCCTCATCGACCTATCCAACGGTTTGGATAGATGTTATTCAGGTGCTCCACCACACCAACGCTGAAACGAGGTGGTGCACCATCTTGCATGAAGTACATGTTTCGGCGGGTTTCAAGTGGTAAGTGCTCTATTGAATCTTGAAAAGCATTCTAAAGGAACTCCGAATTAAGTCTAGTTAATCGGTCCAGCAATATGAGTAGTCCAATTAAAAAATTGCCAATGATTCCTGTCCAGATATTAATTGATTCGCACTGATGTTGAAGATGCAAAACAATAGTGGCATAAAATTTTATGAGCCCATACATGTCTGTTGTGTAAATTGATGATACCATTTTTGGTAAAGCTTGCTTCATCCCTGAACAGAGTGCTAATAAAGTTTACATTATTTTACTGATCCAATAGATAATAATCGTTGCTAATCCAATAGCTAATAGCCAAAACAGCAAACTTCATTCTACGAATAAAATCCTCAGGAATCAGTTGATGTATTTTTTTCAAATGGTATGGATATAACAGATATTATTAAATAACTTCATGTACTATTGTTTTCGATGTATTAAACTGTGCTGATAATTTTCGAGTGCTCGTTGATGGAGCATCTTCTACAGCAATTAAAATATTTTCCTCTAAATGGGGCGTACGTACAGTTCTTCTCAGACCAGCATCAGTACTATTTTTTCCAAATTTTCTTACAAATGTGAAGAATGTCGATAATATGTATTATCTCATTAACTGGAATCGCCTACATTCCCTATAAGGTGTCGGTCAATTTGTTTAAATGTCTTCTCTTTTGGCAAAGCACGATTATGAAATCTGTCGTGATATAACCTTCTGGCTTGTAAAGCATTGTAAGACGCAGGACCATATAGCAGATGCAGAACTGCATACTCAATAAACGTATATTCTGTATTTCGAAAAAATCAAAAATAAATTCCATTCACGAAATTCAAAAATCAATAAATTAATAACGAAGTAAAGGATCAATGTGTCAGCGATGTGAAGATGACAAGTTCTAAAATTCAGGAAAATTCATTTATTTCGTAATATAGTAACGTTAGGAAAAACAATACGTTTTCTTGGTGCTGATAAACCGCACATTTTTTGCGAAAATAGGTCGAACTTTTTCTTGTAAACGGTTCATTTTATCGACAATAAAGGAGAATACCTTTTCTTTAGTCTAGGGTTGAAGCTACGTAGATTTATTATTTTAAAGTCGTTATCATACATGGTGTTAAACATTTAGGCATTTAGTTGTAAAGCTTAGTCGCCCCTGGTAAACTAAAAAAGCTAAATATATTTCACTAATTTAAGAGGTCCTTACTAGTGTCCATCACATTAAATTTTTATTAATTTATATTAAGTACTTTAAAATATACGCAGGGACACATATCTCCGTAGGAAGGGACTCTAGGAAAAACATTATATGAACTTATCTTATTTTTTCATGTGCTATCTGCATCCGAGAGATTTCCCGCATTTTCCCGGACACCCTGTAAGTATTTTGGTGTTCGCGAAAACTCAGTCATCATCGTCGTGAGTGCTATTTTTTTATTGGTATCATATCAGGATATTTTGAATTACTATATTTAGTATTTAATATTATAACTATATTTAGTATTAGTTTTCTAAACCATGCGGCTGGAAAGCTTGGTAATAAGAAAGACATTGACACTTTGATTAGGTGGCTTAGGTTAGTAATTGGTCATATTATGTCGAAGTTCGCTGATTAAACTTTAATCATTAGCTTTCGAGAGGAATATTATGAACAGTGTAATTAATCCGGAAATACACAATTGTGTGTTTCTCTAATCTCAAACTATTCGATACGCCACATGGCTGAACTTTGTTTCAGCTTACCAGTAACTAGCGAGTTTCACATCATTGAGCCAACTGAGACAAACTAAATAAGTAATGAATAATTCATTTTCTATAACTGATTATTTGTTGGTTAGATTCCTTATTCAATCTTTCTCCATGTGAGGTTATAAAATTACCCCTTTAATTACCTTTCTGCAATAGAAACTGATATACTACTAATGACCCTTAGGCACGAATACAGTTATGGCATGTTCCCTTTGACTCCCTTCGGAGAATATACACAAAAATAATAAATAATAATGCGGGATTTACAGATAAATATCGGGACTTATTTCTCTTTTATGTTCCATGTGAATGAAGCATCCTATTTCTATAACATTCAATGGACTCTGGGTCTGGGCTGCTGACCAGAGCATTGAATGGAATTGAGTTCGGCTCATTCTTTAATTCCAATTCCAATCTTTATCCTTCCCGAACATCGGATGAAAATTTGATATAGATTGCATTATGTGGAATTATACAATATGCAACAATAAAAAATATAATAAAAATAACACAAGAAAACTAAATAATGTATTTGCTGATAGAAAGTGAACAATGGCAACCATTAATACTAACGCTGCTCTACGTGTTTGATACCACGTTGAAATTAGACTGACAGCTGATATGAAGGCTTCAACTAATTCGAACGGGGTTTTCGGGACTGATCAGTGAGCGTTACTTTCTGATGAAGGTATAAGTTACCTTGGTGATTCATTATAATTGTCACAATCGGTTCAAAATTTAAAAATATTTCTGTCTCTAAGACGAACACTAAATGGGGCAAACATATCGAGAAATCGACATAGAAAACGGAAAGTAATAATTTTAGTACAGTAATGTTTCTGTGAGAAAATAATATTACGATTCACTATTCATTTGAATGGGAAGGATAAAATAACTTCCAAGATTCGTTCATTCTTACAGATCAAAATAAGTAAAAATAAAGCAAGTGAATTAACAAAAGATGTGTACATGTACAACAGTTGTAGAAAATTACTGGTCGTAATAATCCAATTTCATTAAGACCATACTTAAAATATTGATCGAAAACATCACAATAAGATTATAAATACCATGCGTGGTAATACACTTAATATTAACTTTAAGTTACACTTAATTTTAGCAATTGTACATTCACAATATTATAACAGTCACAATTAGTATCTGCATTAACTTCCTTACATCAACTTCCAACAACTATCGCACGAGAGGAGAAAGAAAATAATGGAAAAAAATGTTCTAAGCTGTATAGGGAAAGAAAAAGAAATGCCAAAAGAGCTGCAGAAGATGAAAAAAACTTTTTGGAGTCGATAACTCCACCGGATAGTCCTCAAATACCCTTAAAAAAATTTAAACGAATACAAAAAACGGGCACGCAGGGCAAATCAGTGGAACCTTACTACATCTCAAAGTCCAAATTAAAAATTTAGTAGATAATATGTTAAAAGAGCACCCCGTACCATCAACTGTCAGAAAAAACTCCACCTATATGCTGAAGTTATTGAAGAGCAAGTAAAGCAAAGCTATTCTCGAGAAAAAAAGCTAAAAGCAAGAATTACTTTGTGTCTTTGCTAAATGGTGAAATTATTAAAAAACCTGAGTTTGTTACTCATATGGGAAAATTAACTTCCACAAATATAAAGAGGCGAAGATACAAGCGCACAACAGAAGAAGAATTTAAATTATAAAAGGGAAAGTGAAAATACTATACTTACTGCAGGGAAAAAGAAACAATAACAAAATAAAAAAACAAAAGATGTTATTGAATAATACTTCATTAAATCTTTTATTTTAAACACTTTTTTTATCTAATATAGCTGATACTGTATACTATGTGCTCTGAACTCTACACATTGCTGAAAGACTTAATAATTTAGACAATTTTAGAAAATTATTGAAAACGCTAGAACATTTTTATTAGATGATATATACAAAATTCTATGAAAGGAGTTCTGATAAAATTAACAGATTTTTAATGCAAATTGGGTTAAAAAATTCAATATATTTTGTTCCTAAAATAGCACGGTGGAATTCACTAAAATGGTTCAATAATTCCATGAATATGAAACTGCTTCGCAATAAGGTATATATTTTCCAATTTAAGTCAAATTGGAAATGCTCGTATTGATAAATACATCAAACTGCACTCAGGTAATTACCATTGAAAAAAATCCCAGTTAAATCAGCATGGACAATCAGCATTACATGAAAATCACTATGCAACTGATTACTTAAGTGTTGCAACCACATTTGAACTAAAAAATATATTTGGTTGACACAAAAGTGAAGCTTTTACCAATATATAGGTATGTAGGTACTATCAGATTCCCTACTTCATTTCATATAATGGGTTGTATCTTATGCAAAATTAATAAATAACAAAGCAGGCCAACTACACTCGTAATAATGTGACATTGGATGTAATTTTTTTTTCAATATGCATGAACAAAAATGTTAATTTCTCAATCTCCTTTTCGTTAGTAGACCTAACCAAACTCTGTTCACGAGACTTGTTGACAGAGGCTTCGGTGCTAGGAGCATTATAGTCAAGCGACAAAGGCAACAAAATCTGAAACTTCAAAGCGTGGGTTTCCCAATAATATATGAAGTGTTAAAGGTGACTGTTGTTGTGGTACAAGTGAGGGAATGTTTAGCTGTCACAGAATTTAACAAATGCCCCATGGAATCTTCTTGTTCTCTTAAATGCTTTGCGTTTCTGAATGTAGCCACACTTATACTCACATTTACTCCTCTTAAAACTGATAGTTTATTAGACAAACAAGAATTTTATTGGGATTGCTTACTTTTCTGAAAGCGGAACATTATATGCGGCGTTTCAGTTAATCTTAGATTACGTTTATGGCTGAAAAACAACCTGGCACAGGTGTACGGCGGGACGTTATTTATGGAATCATGCTAATAATATCTACAATCTCTATGTAATAATTCACGCATACGTAGTTTAAGTAAATGTTATGAAGATTATTTTAATTTCCAGAACGATACTCTATTTCTATATAATAATTTTCTCCTGGTTCGACTGTATAGCTACGAAATATTACTTGTTTACCAACAAATAATGTAATAGAAGATTTTATTTTGCTTGCAGTAAAAAACTATAGATCAGTTATACAGGGTGAAGTTGAAATGCATGCTAATATTTGAATCTGTATACTAATAAGGTAACAAATGGATCTACGTCGTTTAAATAAAAAAAGCAATGGATGAGGTATTAATGAAAAAGTTATAATAAGTTATAATAGGTTATAATAAAGATAGTTTTCTAATTTTGACATATAAAGTGACACTTTTCAAAACCCTTTGACGTTGCAAAAGCAAGACGCTTCCTTACTTTTCGTAACTCGTTGTGAAAACACAACGAGTTACGAAAAGTAAAATATTACGCAACTGGTTTTGTAAAGTTCATTTCATAGTAGGTTATTTAGACCTGACAAGCTATGAAATTGACAAGCTGTCACACCGTCACAACCTACTGGATTGTATTTAAACGTATAAAATTCAGAGTTTTCTTCTCATAAAACATAAAATTGGTGAAAATTAGAAAAAATCTTGTATGAAACGTGAAACATTCCTTCCTCGCTAGCGCTCGTTACACAAAATCTGCTCATTACACAAAATAGTACTTTCCCAACTGGTTACATAAATAGCTATTCCATGGTTCGCATAATACAGTAAATTATAAATACTAACCAACTTTTTATTACAGTTATTGTTCAAAATGTTCAGAATGAGTCCATGATTTCTAATACATGGCTCCGTTCGTCGACGCATGGGTCACGTACCCGTCCAAATACGTTCCTGATGCACTACAGAAGTAAAAATTAAAAGTCCTGGTGTAGGAAATACTGCGATGTAAGTATTCATAGCTTTCAATATAAAGTTACTCCTTCTATTCGTATTACCTCCATCTTCCCAGTATATAAGCACAGTATCAGGTATTTCTGCATTATTTTGGTAAAAAATCCATTGTAATTTAAATATAGATCGATATACTAATAAAATACACACAACAATAACACACAATAATTATAACAGTAAATACACAGTGTATTTCAATACACTTCATATTATTTTTTCAATGCGTGGCAACAATGAAATTCTAACTATGAACGGAATGCACACACGTATTAAAACAAGGTCAGCAACTCAACTTCTGACGGTCGAGTTAACCCTAAAGAGGGTGCATATTTTAGCGACATCATCTTTAATAACTTATTTTTTTTCTCGCCATATTTTTGTCATATTTTTCAAATCTAAATATGCATGTATTTCAAAATTACCTGTTATATATATACATCGCTCGATATTCGATATTCATCGCTCTTTTATAACCTCTTTTTGAATGATGATGAATTGATGAATGATCCTTATGGATCTGTCAATTTATTTTTAGGGGCTAAACTTTGAACAAATTTTAAATAAACCAATAGGTCAGTGAATAAATTATGGTTCTCAACGTATATCTCATCTACATGCCAACTATTTCGCTGAGTAATGTTGAAAACTATTTCAAATTTAATTATTTCGCATACTTACATTCTATTAGGGATAGTCAAGATATGATTTATGTTTCATATTGCTTTAACCAACGTAATGATATATTCAAATTTTATACAATGTGAGGAATTATCTTTTACAATATTAAATTTAGAATAATTAAAAGTTATTTAAAATATATTAGTTAATTTAAAATGATTATCACTCATTTCTTACGACAGACGTGCCAAGGCCTTTCACAATAATTGTCAGTTTTATAATTGTCAGACAAATATAAAAATTACTTTTCCGATATATATATAAATGTATAGCTACCATAGTATGTCGATTCTTGATTTAACAAACTCTGCCATAATAATCTCCTCATAAGGCTAATATCCCTACCTCCAATGTATTATACCTGTATAATATTCTGGAAATCTATTTATAATGTACTTGAGCCCACCATGGCCGTCGCTTTAGGTGCCTGCTTTGTAGGACGCTACCAATCATTAGGCATTTTTGATGTCTTATGGGTAGTAGCAAAGGTCGCTAAAGGGATCTACTTATCTCTCGTCTGCATTATCTGCTTGCCTTCATATTTCGCCCTCTCAATAGATGTTTCCTGTAAATCTATTCAGAAAAAAAATAGTTTACAAATATTATGTTTTTAAGTATTGTTTATAATAACAAATTTCTACTGTTTATTAATGAATATGTAGGTAATATTAGTTGTTAACCTGTTAAACTCCCAGTGTTTATCGTCATGTTATGTTAACCTTTTAGATCCGTGGTTTTTCCTGTGATTGTGTGAAGTCTTGATGGATCTAGATGCAACGAGTCCATGTAAAAAATTCCAATTAAGAAATAAAAAAAAACAAAAGCATTCAAAGAAAACAAACAAAAAACAAAAATCGTTCCACTGTTTCATTGCATGATTGCCCCTTTTTTATTTTTCTTCCATGGTATGATTACCCTTTGAGATTGACTAATGTATTTGCAATTAAACAACCAAGTGATAAAAAGTTTCTGTGGCTAATGGAACTAGTCTTCACAAGGCAAATGACTTAAAAAAAATTAAATTAATTAGGTGGATTTTTTAATAAAATCAAAAGTTAAATAATAAAATTTTAAAGTTTAATAAAATCAAATGTTTTTAAAAGTGTCTGTTCCATGTGAAATGATTGCTTTGTGCTGACCGCCAGCATACTCTTTATCTACTCTTTCATTGCGTTTGACACCATCATCATTGTGATCACTATCCTAAATCATTCAGTCTACGTTCATGTATGGCGTTAGTAATTTAGAAAAATGCGGCCCTTAAATTAAAATAGTGTTCCGTTTTATGCCTGTGATAAAATGATAATTATCATATAAAATTGAACGTGGAAATTGCAAATTTAGTGGTCATTTTAGTGGTAAATCCCGTTTTTAAAATTAAAACGAAATGTGCACTGGGATGTAGTTAAAACCTATATGTGCGGCGGGACCATACCCGGTCCGCAATACATATCCGATGAGTTTCATATTAAACTCGTATGCATCGGTTGAGATTACAGCTTATTTAATAGTAAAATTTAATGGAAATGGATCAGGTGAGTGTGACACTCGTGGTATAGTGCAACAATGGCAGCTTACTTAATAGAATTAACCTTCCTCAAAACTTGGATATCCCAACAAATAATCGGGATAGAAAAAGAATTCCTTCTGAAGAACAACTAGGTAGTTGCGTTATTGGATACATTTCATTATTGAGCTATTACTGATTATATCACATGAAATTACAATTGTTGCTCCAGATAGTTCCATATTGGTCATACATGGACCATAGGACCATATTTCTCTGATTCTCGGAATAATGATTTGGCAATATTGGGAAATGAAATGGAACGAGGCAGAAATGGGATCAGAAACTGGTTAGAGAGACTGGAAGTCATGTTCATAGACCGGGATAAGGAATAAATGATCAACAACCCCAATTAATGACCGATATTTGAGACTCAACTATGCGACAACGTTTTGTAACAACGCGAAGTTTGCAGATACAGCTTCGAGAAGTAAGTGGTTTGAATATTAGTGGGGAAATAAGTGAGGTCTAAGTGAGAAGTAAGAAGTGTCGAGAAGTAAGTGGTGTGAATTAGTGGGGTCAAGTCCCTTAGACAGGAACTTAGAGCATGTAATTGGAGACCACGAGTTGCTGCTCGAGGTCCACCTTTAAATATAAATCACCGCATGCTAAATTTTACCACCGAGCATGTTAACTGGACCGTGGCTCAATGGGAACGTGTGTTATTTACGAATGAGTGCCCTCTCTATAATAATGATGGACGTCTCCGTGTATATAGACGTCCCAATGAACGGTAATACAACATTATTTGGAGACCGGTCACACGGAAATTGTTATTAATGGAAGCTTTACAGTTGTACGGTACATACAACACATTTTAGACAACCACGTGATTCCATATGCGCTATATATAGGGCAGGGCTTTATGTTACTGCAGGATAATGCCAGACCTCATGTTTGTCGAATAGTGCAAAATTGTATGGCAGAAGTCGGAATCGACACCATGGCATGGCTAGCAAATAGCCCGGACTTAAATCCAATGGAAAACCTCCGGGATAAACTTGGTAGAAAATTGCAAGAGGTACGTAACCAATTAGACATCTTAGAAGACGTTGGGCGGAAATTGATTCAAATTTGGGAAGAATTGGACCAAAATTAAATGAGGTCGCTTATTTTACGTATAAATCGGCGTTGCCAAGAAGTTATTCGTAGTAGAGGCGGAAATACGCGCTGTTGACATACCTTCTTTGCATCCTATTCATTTCTATTTATTTTATTGTTTCGATGTTACCTTTAAGTAAAAATATGTTAACTGGTGTGCTGGTGTAACTGTTGAACCTCACATGGTGTTTAAAATTTAATAGAAAAAATACGTCGCAATTGTTACACCCTGTAATGAATAAAACAAAATATCTGTGCATTAAAAACATTAACAACATTCACATTCTTGAATAAAGAGGCTATCATACAAAAAAATCATCGAAATCGGACAAGAGGTCTTGACAAAAATTAACTTCAAACTTTTGGTTATTTTTTGATGGTACATTAATTTGTTGGAGAAGTGTATATAAAATTATTACACATATGGGTTTTTCCATCTGGTAATTCTGCAATTAGAGTACACGTCCCTGATTTAGTAATTGTGATCATAATACAACTTACAAGGCAATTATTTGCAAGTGGACTCCTTGTGTATCCAACTTTCAGTAAAAGTAGAATTATAGCAATATTTGAGAAATTTTAAATTTTTGGGAAAATACCTATATAACTAGAAATGGAAACTACAAATAAATACTGACCCTAACTAAACTAAAAATACCCGCGTTATTTCTCAAGTCAAATCTAACGTCATGCGATAGCGTAAGGCATTACTACAACGGTGAAAACCCACCCCGACGAAAATTACTTATTTCACTCCGCAAGAATAAAGTAACCGAAGTAACACTAAAAGCGGGATGTCAAATGATTTGATGGAAAACAAACAAGAATCTCTTTGTTTTCGCGCGAGTTTTTCTTTGTTATTTCTGAAAGCGCAATCCGAATTACAATTTGAATGGTTCGCTGATTTGAAAGCATAAGGTTTTCTACAATCCGATCATCTCTTTTCATATTCAAATCAGATGTTTATCGCGTCGAATGTATAAGAATTCCTTAAAAACATCGAAACTTTGCTGCACGTACACTGCTCTAATGGAGTATGTAAAGTTTGCGAAGCAGCTTTTGCTGTGAACATGATATGAGGTTAACGAAGATGAATTATAGAAATAGATATCAACAAAGTATCATACATATGGAGGCGGCTGAAATTTTAAAGAAGAAATTATGAAATATTAAAATAGTTCTGCTTTCAGTCAATAATAGTCCTAGTAGAGATGCATGCTATAAAATATAATACGTGGTCAATTGGTAATTTATGTTTTGTTCTAAAACTTTCTGGCTAAAAATGGGACTGTGATACATGACACAATATGGAGATGCTCGGAGTTCCATGATCTTCAACGAGCAGTGACAACCTGCGTGCTAAAATTGTGTGCATTATTATTTGTTACACATGCCACACATGCGTAATTAAGCTTTTACTCCCATAACCTAAAATAATATATAATTATCTGTTGTGCTGTTCTGTGCTATCTACAACCACCTTCTGAATCTGAGTTTTAAATTATTGATTTAATAAATATTATTAAATCATTTAGTTCATCATCGTTGTTGTCATTAAAAATTAATTAGTAAAATAAATTAGATCTGTAAATTTTAGGTTATGTTTTATTTTTCAAATGTAATATTCTAGTTCCAGTTCAATGCGTTCGGGTTTTAGAATCTCTTGACACTCCGAGAACAGACCGTTGACTCGGAGTGTCTCCGCTGTCAATGCACGGCCGTTGAAAAGCCAAACTTTAAAACAATGAAATGGTTTCAGAAATAAGAAATAAATTATTTCTTTCATGTCAAAAAAAATAATTTTTGTAATAAAATAATTATAAGGAATATGTCCTCGCGCTCGCAGATAAATCAAGAACGCGCTAGCTCTATAACTTGACCATATACTTGTAGCGTAGAACCAAAAAATTCATATATTATGTAGACGCAATGTCAACTACATAATATATTGCCGAAACACAAAAATAATAATAACGTATGTAAACAAACCGAGTGGTGATTTTGAAAGGATTTAGTCCAACCCGAGATGCTTGGATGTAGATCCTTAATGCTAATCGCTGTTTACCGCTTCACCACGTCGTGCACCTATCAACTCTAAATATGTGTGCAAGCGAGGGATAACCAGACCCCTCTAGCGGGTCAGTTGCTACCACTCATCAGACATTACTAAGTAATGTCTTTGACAAGCAGCGTCCTGCAATGCAGGCACCTAGAGCAACGACCCTAGCCAAAAGTAGGCTAAACTACATACTGAATGGATTTACAGGTAAAAACTATACAGAGAACTAATATACCTACCTGTATTGAATTACACCTGCAAATCCGATAAGATAGCTATGGTCTTTCACCAATACCTCCACCAGGTGTAGACTAGTTTCGAGCTGTTTGGCTCTCATCAGTACACCGTAGATAGAGGAATTAATGAATGGTCATTCATTAATTCCTCTATCTAGCTAAAACAGTCAAGCAGACTAAGCAGTAGTGGATTTGCAGGTGTAATTCAATACAGGTAGGAATATTAGTTCTCTGTGTAGTTTTTACCTGTAAATCCATTCAGCAACTCTAAATATATCAAAGTCAACGAAAAATAAAATAATTATATTCTCGACACGAAATAAAATACGTTTAGGCCAATGTAATTGGATTTATACCCGAACAAAACTTGTAACAAGCTGAAAATATCAGGAAATATTCAGAATAATGGCCTTGTTGATACTCGAACGTTCCTCATAAATCTGAGTTGCGGAAAAGCCGCTATCGTGAAAATGCCGCCGCCATCTTGAATTCTTCAGGTTTTGGCTATATCTTTTGAGCTAATCTAGCGAGGTCTATGAACTGTCAAAGTAATCGTTTTGGACTGCAGAAATATAAATTAAATGAGTTATGGACGTTTTGCAGCTATTTTTTTATTTATTATCTAGAATGTGAAAAAAGAGGTTAAATTGCGATCTTGTTACATAAAAAAAAGGTTCTTGATGTTTTCAACTGAAAATAACATTCATTTAAAACTATGATTTTATTATAAATAACGTCGTTAAAGATGAGAAGAAGAGAAGTTTTACAATGAAGTCCAATACAAGATAACTGTGTTACATACAGACACGTAACATTTATGTAGAAGTTTGAGAAAAATGGAATATTTTCAACGCATTGCCGCATGGAAAAAGGGCAACAGTGAAACATTTCGTCTAGATCATTTTCGCGTATACATTTCCATATCAAATACCTTTGTATTAAGCAATACGAGTATATTAAACAATGACCACACATTGAGGTGCAGCTGAGGCCACTTTGTAGGCAAGCGGAATTACGCTCGCATCTGGATCGGCAGTTGCAGATTATCTTCAAAATGTCCGCCAGAGCAAGATAGAAGAAGGAATTGCAAGGAATTAGAATTAACCATCCATTCTGAACGTCCAGCCCCGCGTCGCGGGTAAACGGTTTCCTCTTCCCTAGCTTGGACCTGAATTAATAAAAATTTGATTAATTCACAGAGCACGTTTTATGTCCGAGACAGGGGTCATTTTTGTCTAATTGCACTGATCTAGGTATAAAGGTGATAAATAATGTCTCTTATTATATATATATATATATATTTAAAAATCTGATTTTTTTAAATATTTCACCCTCTGAAAACTATATTTTATATAGTAAATGAATTAGCCCTAAAATATAATCTAATTATGTCATTTTCCCAAAACATATTCCAGGGCGTCGTCGGCGTCGCGTCGTAAAAAATGGTTAAAAACGCATTAGAAAAAAATTATAAGTTTATCGGACTTAATTAAGTTAGCCAGCGGTCCCTGCCCTGATGCTTATATTTTTTGCAGTTGACTCGGTATAGCTGAATTAATTAGATATTCAGTGAGAGACGTATTTATCAGAAGCCGAAAAATCCGTATCGAGTCATATATTCCATTTAATATATCAAGCCGAGGCCAATCTAAAAAGTTGCACGTCGATATCAGCACGTCCACTCTGCACCTTCAGTGTCTAGCAAAAAAATATAGATCAATAATAAATTCGAAGGGAAAGCTGTAAACTCAATCCCTCCAGTAATCTGATTTTTATATTACGAAATACGACTTTGCTGGTGTAGCAAAAAGAATAACGGAGAGACAAATTGAAAATGACAGTAAGCTTTTTATTTCTCTCTGCGATTTTTTCGAGACGAGCGATTGAAAAATAATTTTCAATAAAAACGTCAAGAACAAACGGTCGATCTTAAAAATATTTCCTCTCCGATTACGTAAACTCAATCTCCAGTTTACGTCGTTCCACCGGATCGTTTTATTTCCTAGCAAAAAGTTATACGTTTTATTTTAAATTGCCATAGCAGATTGTCGGATACGTCCGGCAAATAGAAAATGATCTTTTACAGTACAAGCACTACATGCTCCCACCCGGTTGACCAAATAAGTAACTACGATTTTCCTTCACAAGTCATTAGATTAAAGGAAAGTTTCGTTACTAATTATACCTTTTCATATCATCGTATATAGACAGATAATACATACTGGCGCAATGAGAGAGTGGGTGAAATTTTTTGTATTAGTGGGCAGAATATCGTCTGTGAAAATTACATTTTGTAATTTATATTTACATCGATTTATATTTAAGTATGTATTATTTAGGGTATTACTTCTCTCCTTTCCTGTAATTTCCGTTTTCTTTTTGGTATGATAAATATAAAGCTGCATTCCATTGTCTTCATCCTTGTATTTTTGGTGGGTCCAGACAATATATCACATTTAACACCTTAGACAAAATAATGAGAGCTGTTGTAATTATTATTCAAAATGTATAAAGGTCGTATACAGAAAAAGCGGCGAAAGGAGATTTAAAATATGAATATTTCAAGATACATTTAAGTCCAAGGATTTCTTAGATTAAAACACAGTAATTAGTAGTAGCTAAAGGCTTTGAATTTCCTCTGTTTCTGCCGGGGTATACTTTAATGAACAGACTGTGGTAGCTGAAGTGGAATCGGACAACAAAGGAACAATTAACAAAGAAGTAATATCTAGTAAAGGAACCGCAGCTCTGAAACTTCCACAATGTCTGTGTTTTTATGTTCAACTTTAATATAGCTTTTTCGTCCTTTTTATACCCTGTCGCAGCAAACTAATTGAACTTTTCAGGTTAGGGAGTTTAAATACGTTGAAAAATATCTGACAGAATCATTGTATAGCCTTGTTATCATATATAGCCGATATTACAACTAAAACTTTATATTAGAGAAAACATCAATAGAAAATGTACCTATACGTATATTTAAAATTTGTCTATACGATACAATGAACTTAATATTTATGAATGATCCTCGGTTGAAGAGTAAGGGACATTTTACACAACTGATTTTACCTTACTATCTACTAGACATAGCATTGCCTGTGAATGTAGATGTTATGTTATGATTTTCCTTGGGTATGTTTTCAATAATAGTCGGACAGTACTTATATTTTTGTGTTATTTGGCTAAAAATTTACTAGTGATTGGTTAGAATATTTCTACCAAGAATGTGTGGCCCAAATTGATTTAGGGCCCAAACTAAAGCTAACAGTTCGCCCTCTTTCGTACTACATTTATACTCGATGCTGCAAAGAGTTCGAGGAGCGACAAATTACCAAAGTGGATTCCATTAACTGCGCATGCGCGTCAAGTGCCTATAAAATTCATGTTCGAAATTGAGCGCAAAATCCTTGTCTACTACCATACTTTAATTAATTTATTAGACATTCCACATTCCCTACCAGTACTGTAATTATATAATCATTAAGATATAGCTTTTCTATTAAGATACAGATTTATAACCAATAGAAACGCGACATACAATTATATCATTAAATAGTTGCATAATATACCTAGGTACTATTTATTTTGCACATGACGGTTTTTAGGTATTATTTAGTATTATAGGTATTAATATTTAGGTATTAGTATGACTAAAGAGTTATGTATAATTAAAAAAATGTGTTTATTTTTCTAAAAATATAATTATCTATTGTAAAATTTTAACAGGCATTTACAATAATTGATAATATAAATTAAATAATTAAAATGTATTTCTAACTTTACTTATACCAAGATCTATAATCTATACTTATATTAATTTTTAACCTAGATATATAATTACTAGGTATATCTAACAACAAATACATAAACTACAAAAAAACTAATAAGATTTATCAATTTTTGCTTCCTGAAACATAATTATGATCTACAGATTATACTGCAATAGATCTGTTGTAATCTACTCATAATTTTAAATGTTATATTCGACTATTTCAATCCTTTCATTAATGTCTATGGTAATTGAATCAAATTCCGGGATAAGAATATATATATTTGACGCTGGTTGCCCGTTATATAATTGCAAAAAAATGAGAGGAACGATTTTTGAAGTGAAAACTTCTTTAGGGGCGCTCAGCACTTATATTTTTGTGGGTGTTGAATGAGACTGGGCCGACACGGGTAAAGTAGGCTCGAGTCGACTAAGTGAGAGAGGATCAGTCGGGAGGGAGAAAGTAGAGAGAGTTTGTGGGTATTGAATGAGGATGAGCCGTCACGTTCGTCTATGTAACCGTATAAAAAAGTATTTACCGCATATTTTAGCTTCCATAGGCCTATTGTTTCATTCTTAGAATATAATAACAGTTAAGAAGTCCAATCAGTGGAAAATTCCACAATATAATTCACAAATATTATTGTTTATTTTGTAACTAATATTACTTCATGGGTACAGAGATGAGAATAAATAATTTTATATGCAATATATTATCCTTTGTTGATTCACCGAACTAATCCATGATATAACATAAATGTAATTATATAGGTGTTATAACAGGCGTATTTTTTAAAATAATAATTCTTGTTAAGGGAGAAATATATATTTATTGTTTCCTAAGTAAAAGAAAATACAACACAATCAGAAATCAGAATGGGAAAACAATATATCAGGAGGTTCTCTCTGGTCTGGTTACCGTCCAATTGTATTCCTCGCGAATCGACCGAAGTGATGGTCGCAGTACTTGCTAACTATGAGCATCTGTGTCATGGGCGTGTACGATCAACGTGGATTAACGGGTGCGGTGTGTTGCGGGTTGTGGTAATACGGGCAGACGGTTACAGTATATATTTTACAATTTGAAAATTAGAAGTTTTCACTTCTCTTCACTGTCGTGTGGTCATAAACACACACCCATGTTTTTATTCGATGATGTCCCTCACTGGCACTACCGCTGCTGCTGCTGTAACTCGACGAGGAAGATGGGGCTCGGGAGCGTTTCTCTGTTTTTACTTCTATATTTTAGGCATTTTTCTTTTGCACAGTACACCACCTTACACGATTCCACCACTTCTGATGTAGTTAGTTGGAGGCCGGGTACCCAAACACACTGTATGCGATTCACAATTGTAAATTAATACCAAAATACTTGAACAATAATTACAATGATGTGCATTCAACGATTGCTTGACAAATACTCGAATATATGAAATATATAATCATACTATAAATATTCCTTAGTCTACGGGTTTTAACGCCGGCTGAGTCAGTGGTGTCGGGAGACGCTGTTATCCGAAATAAGTGGATGATTCTTAAAATTCTAGTTCACATCGCATTGGTAAAATTACCCTATAACAAATCCTCTGAGATTGCCTGTAATTGGAAGCAGTTATTGTCATGTAATCAAACTGCAGAGCAGCGCTGATTTATATTTATTTGTATTTCCAATAGTAACCATCATTAATTAAGTAATCTAATGAAAATTCCCTAAAACCACTTAAGCAGTATATCATTCCCCCTAGTCAATAAAATGCAGTATATATAGGCAATTGCCAAGAATTTACTACATTCTTATATGAATAAAGCTTTCTATAGACTACCGCCGCGTGGAATATCAAGATATTCTTGTGTGCTTCTTGTGTGAATTATAATTTTCGTGTGATTAAAACTATCAAATAGTACAGCATATATTTGAATAAATTATATCACAAAGTTTCTGCGGAATTGATTTATGAAAAGAATGTAGCCTACAAAAGAGTAATAATTATTAGCTTTTAACATCAAATAATAAAAATCTGGAAATATTGAAAATATGGATCTATTAACGTCAAAACCATAAACTGATTCATATCAATTACCATATAATAAATCTCACATATTCTTATTTTATATTTGTGACAAACGATTTTTTCCTTCTCTGAACCGAATAACCGTCGAGACAATGAACCATGGCAGATTCTAAAATAAGCATTTGTATAACCCTATACTTTATTTTACATATATTTATTATTTGCATAACAAGATCCTCATCATCTTCTGTTTTATATTTCAAGAGTTATTCATATTCTATATGCGTAATGCGTAGTCGATTTACGTGCTCTTTGTAGTCCTTAACAAATGCCTTTAAAATGTCACGATTCATACTACGCCCATAAAACATGTTTTGGGTCAAATTGACGTGCGCTAATTTTATAAGGGCAACACCGAACAAACAGCCGATGCGGTACAATTTGCAAGACAGGAAATTATAGAATATGTCACAATTTTTCTGAAAAAAATTCGGCAAATCCATATACGGGAACAAATCCTCCCTTCCCGTAGAGAAAACAGGGCGACAACAATACCCCAACGAAACGGACAGTGTTCGTGGGTTGGAATCCTTATTAAGCGATTAAGGGCAATCCAACTAAATACATAAATAAGCCAGTTTTTCATAATGTGGGTTGGAAGATGAACGTACTGAGTTTCGATAGAAAGAATAGTAAGATGGTAAGATTATTGTGATTACCTTGAGCATGGACCACTATACCCGAAATCCGGAAGAATAGAGACCTTCGTCTTCCGCAGTTAAAACAAAGTCGCTGTCTTCGTCTTGGCCATTGAAGCGCTGTCTACGTCACTCTTTATTATTATTATGGACGTGTAGCACAACAATAATAACACAATAATTGTGATCCAGATATATTCAGAAAGCGGAACAGGAGCACAATTTGAAACACATATTGAACCTGAAACAATATCACCAAAATAGTAAATTATTGAAATTTGACTAGGTCTATTTTGGTTGATCTAGCAAAAACATGTAAGTTAGATGCCATATTTTCAGTTACTGATATCAACAAGGAGCCACAAAATAGCCGAGATATATTAGGGTTTGATCCTAATATAAAATAATGTAACTGTGAAAATTGGTAGACATATTCTATTTAGTGTACTGAACAACATACCAAAAGTCCTAAGCCGTCCTATGCCAGCTTCAGATGAAAAAAGGCATAGGCGGGTATTAGCCTAGGAGTTTTAGGTTTTAACCCGGAATTATTGTAAAGCTCGAAATTTGCATATGTGTTCTTGATGTGCTGAACAACATATCAAAATCCTGGAATCCTGGACAAGCGTTCATATGTACTGGAACAAGCGTAAGAACTGCTTAGTTTACTTCCTTCGGGATGGTACCAAATGAAACTAGAATGAATTAGCTATCTTTTAAACCTTTAACAGTCGCTATATCTCAACATCCGATGATACCGGAAACCGAAAAACCGCGGAAGTAAACACCTTTTTTTCATGCGACTTTTTTTCTTCTACTTTATGTAGAAGATATCGCAAAGTGACTGAAGTAAGTATTATAGAGCATAAAATAAATTTTTCACTGATGATTTATTTACTTTCCCTGTGCGACTTATAGAATCGGAGATCTGGCCGCTTGAATATGGCGGGTAATTCGAAGTCGCAAGACTAAAGTCGTCGCGTCTGCTCGCGTTCAAGCGGCAGTATATCCGATTCTTATAAGTCGCACAGGGAAAGTAAATATATCAATGGAAAGCATATTATATGCCCTACAATATTTGCTATATCTTCTACCTAAAGTCGTCCACGCCGCATGAAAAAAAAGGTGTTGTTTTTTTACTTCCCGCGGTTTTTCGGTTTGCTGTTTAATCGGAAATTGAGATATAGCAACTGTTAAGGGTTTAAAAGATAGCTGTTACCAACTGCACATATTTCTATTTAAGGAATGAATACTAAAGGAATCCACAAAATTAAGTTGTCCTTAATTTATTGTTTGGTTGCACCAATACTTCTTCAGGTTGCCTTAGCTCAGTATCTGTTACACTTGGCAACGCTAGGAAGTGAAGCCGGTATAGGATCGCCTAGGACTTTTGGTATGTTGTTCAGTACACTAAATATAATGTTCCGACCGATTTTTAGATATACATTATTTATATCTCGGTTTTAGTGAAATTTAATCTAATATATATGTCTGGGTTAAAAATAATAAAATACGGCATCAGAAGTAAATAGATTGTTTTTCTAATTTTGACATGTAAAGTCACACTTTTCAAAACCCTTTGACGTTAGGAAACGTCTTACTTTTCACAACCAGTTATGGAAAGTAAAATATTACGCAACTGGTTTTGTAATAGTATATTACGTAACAAGAGTTGTAAATAGCATATTACGAACAAGTGGAACAAATGGTTGCGTGTAATTCCACGAGGGCTTTACAATTCGAATTTTGTTACTATACTTTATCTACGACTACATTTAATTAATATTAAACAGGTAGAAACGAGATAAAATATATTTTTACTTACATTTTGTGATAATAATTATTAATAGTAACAGTACAATTATGAAAAACTGGCATTAGATGGGGCCATAGTGACATTATTGTTAAGAACAGAAGTTACAGAATATTCCGCCAATGTGTAGTCATGGAACATAGTGGCCCCAGAGGATGTAGCCATATTAACATCTCTACCGGTGGTTTCATTTAATATTGCTTCACCACCACAAATAGCACTTTAAATCTTTACCGCATTTTCAGTTTTGTTTTTGGTAGAATTATCAACATAGCTTTCAGCCACTGCAGACGAGAGCCAACCACCATGCCTCTTCAGCGCTAGCAAATCACCTCCAGCATCCACAAGAATGGTGGCCGACGAGCGCCTAAAAAAGTGGCCGGTGTATTGTTTCGGATTCGCCAAACCCACACATTGTTGGGTACATTTTTTATTTTGGTAATTTAGAAAAAATGGCAAACGTTTTATATCTGCTTCTGAGGGACGTAAATTTATGTATTTCTTACACGTACCGTACCATTTTTTTGACACAATAAAGGAACGTTGGGTTTTTGTCTTAGAAGCTGGGATTTTAATTATGAGTAATTTCCCAGTATCTTCTATGTCTTCAATTTTTATGTTTCGCAGTTCCTGCTTCCTGTAAGCACCGCTAATACCAAATATTAGAATCACCTATAATAAAATATCCAAGTGTATTTTTAGAGTTTACAAAAAATGTGACGGGTATCTCTGGTATACCTTTGACAACAAATGCTCGCTGTCTGGGGCGTGTTTCAGAAATTGATTAATTTCTTCTGGAGCAAGCGTCTTTGATTTTTTACTTCTGAAACCATCAGATTTTCTCTTCAACAATTCCAGAAGTTTTGCGTAACTTGAAATGTTCGTTTTATGTCGAATATTGACCGTTGCGCGTAATATGGAATACATAGCCCAAAGTGACGACGCGACGGTTTCATTTGCTTTGACAATTCATCAAAATACGTCGAAATTACGTTTTCGGACAATGATTTGATGTTATTTAAGTCTCCAGTCCATAAATCTTTGGTACACAAGTTCATATCTTTTACGCAATTTTTCTGGTAGGAGATCTTTTGTGGCAGTTTTGGCTTTTTCGCTGATTTCAGGTGGCGTGATTTCAGGTGACATATCTTCCCCACTGTCGTTAGCCATTTTAAAGCTTAAATTCAAAAGAATTAGTCGATAAAATGATATATTTTACTATAAATCACATTTATCAATACTTATGTGGTAATGATAGTGAGCAGAAATCTGCTCGTTACACAAAATTGTACTTTTCCCAACTGGTTACATAAATAGCTACTTTTTGTCTTTAGAGGTTAAAGATTGAGGGATTTATGCAAAATATGCTTAATGACTCGTTATGTTAAGACTGGATTATTTTCTAGTTAGGGTTATATACAAAGAGAATTGGATCGCGTAAATATAACGCATCCCAACTTTTTGAATTAAGCGGCAATATTGCATCCAATGTGTGGTTGGCAGCACTCCAAGAATCGTAACCCTTCGAGTCATATAGCTCTTACGTTCACTGAAACGTTTCAACTCTTCAAGGAAACTTACGAAGGTGATGCATTTTCTTGTACTCAGTGTTACGAAATTCAAAAGTAGTTATGAATCATTGATTGAAGATGACCCCCGACCGGGAAGGCTTTCGACCTCAAATGATGACTTGCATTCAGGTAATCAAGGATCTTGTGTGTGCCAACCATCGTCTGATTGTCAGAGAACTTACAGAGAAGGTAGCAAGTTCAATTTAGTCATGCCATGAGATTTTCATAGAAAAATGTAAGTCCGTTGTAACATCATAAAGTTCATTCCCAACTAATTGCCCACAAGTCATAGATATGGGAATTTATATATATTCCAGCACATAGCCGCTTATCGTCGAGTATGAATCCACTATTATCATAGCCTAGTCCTAAACCCAGGAAAGACTTAATACAGTTTATGAATTGCTTCCTATTTTATTATATACTTATCTTCCGGAACACTTAACATATGTTTCATCATCCATCAAAGCCTTAAATTATGAATAAATAAGGTATCTGAATATATTATTTATACGTCATTGGTATACTTGGAGAAATAATTTACAATATGAAAATCTCATTATATTTGTAGACGGATTTAACCCCCTTTAGTGTTCTCGTTGTAGCAACTCCCAAGCAATTAATAACATAGGAACTCAATATCCACGTTATTGCATTGGCTGCACTGATATTGGAATTTTGGTAGCAAATGTTTTTGACTGTTGATATATCGATTTACAATTACAATAACCTTATAAAGAACCAAAGATTAATACGATATGGAGGATATTTTATTGCGGCAGTATATCATCCTCAGAATAGCAATTCCTTTCAATTTAGTGCATTTTCGTCGAGCAGAGACGACGGGTAACCTAAATAGGAATATATAAACATCAATTTCTTCCGATTTTTCAATAAAATCAGGTTGAATACATGTACTTCGTGTTTTATTAAAAGAGTTTGCTTCCGTCGGTGATGTATGGTGGCTTCCTGCTTTGATGCACTGAGAAATTTATATATGAAATATATAGTAAAATATAGCAACGATAAGGCTCAGATATTTTTCATATGCTTTCAGTTTGACGAGTCCATTCGTGCTCCTACGACTACGATTCTTACTAACTATCGAAATAAAATCGTAAAATTGAGAATTAGATTTACTTTCTAAGTTTAGTTTAGAACTTCAGTCCTCAATGTTATAAGTTTTCTTGGGATAATAACAATACAAAACTATGAAAGAAAAACTAAACAAGAATAAGAACCTATTCACTATTTGTACGTTTGAATATATATATATATATATATATATATATATATATATATATATATATATATATATATATATATATATATATATATATATATATATATATATATATATATATATATATATATATATATATATATATATATATATATATATTTATATATATATAGATAGATATATATATATAAGAATTTCAAAGCTAATATATATATATATATATATATATATATATATATATATATATATATATATATATATATATATATATATATGTAACATGTAACATGTTCCTATTAATGAGAAATTTAAATGAGAATGACTGTAAGTATAGAAATTCGGCGAGGAGTTTCAAGAACAGCGAGAGGACTTATTCAACTTCTAACTGATTCTTTTCAGTATATATATATATATATATATATATATATATATATATATATATATATATATATATATATATATATATATATATATATATATATATATATATATATGAATATATATATATATGAATATGTATATATGAATATATATACATATTCATATATACATATATAATATATATATATATATATATGAATATATATATATATATATATATATATATATATATATATATATATATATATATATATATATATATATATATATATATATATATATATTGAAAAGAATCAGTTAGAAGTTGAATAAGTCCTCTCGCTGTTCTTGAAACTCCTCGCCGAATTTCTATACTTACAGTCATTCTCATTTAAATTTCTCATTAATAGGAACATGTTACATTAGTTTTATGACAAGCGAGACTCACATTAATAGAATAACAACTACCTAGTTTACTATTTAGATCTACTTGTTCTATTTGAACATATTTTATTTCTAAATATAAGACTGTTAGGCATAGAGTTATCTGGAGGAAAAAATATAAAATATTAAAATTCGTCGTGTTGTAGAATCTGTTATAATTACTTTTCCTAGCTATTTGCTGGACACCACTTTGTTATAGATACTTAATAATTCCACTTAATTATGCATATTATAATATTATGTTGTACCACTTTGTATTGAGCTAGCAAAAAATATATTATGTAGGTATGATTTATGTAATCAGAGCAAATATTTTTCGAAAATAGTTAATAAGTTATGAATAGTTATAAGTTTTCAGTATTGAAAATACTTCTGGGCCGTCTTTAAGAAAACGTTCGTGACATGCGACATGCTACTTATCTGTCGAGTCAGCAAGGTCAGGGAATACGGAGAGATTTCAATTTACTGTGTTGGGAGTTCTTTATGAATGGCTGCAAGGTCAGACAGTGTTATATTTCAAATTTTAGAGGCCAAACTTAATGTTTAATTCGGAATAACATAATATGAACAGTTCGATAGTTTAGTTTAAAAATATCAATAGATTATTCATTAGAATGTTTATGCTTCAAACACGCATACGTCAATACATATAATTATAAAGTAGGTGAATATATATAAGATTTAGGTACTTGCGAATAATTGAAAAAAAATTACTCCACGCAACAGTTGTTAACAATTTAACCAGTTTCTGTTAAGCGCTACTTAGCGCGACATACAACAAATTATAATATATAAAATGTTTAACAAAACAAATGTCACGAACTTTAATATTTCTTCATTTGCAGCATGGACTGAACTTAGCATAATGGGAGGAGCACTGCTTATGTGCAATGCCTGACTCTTCGTAAGTGTCTTTGGGAAAACATACTAACCATTTTATTTATTTCCAAAATAAATAATTTCTTTTTCTTGGTTTTGGTTTAATTGAAACAAATCTTTGACTGACTGACTCTTAAACATGTAACCAATGTAACCAACGCCATAGCTTTTATGTAAATAAAATTAACAAACTAACAAACAAAAAACTAACACCTGCAAAATCCCACCTATAATCCTAAACCTTAGGTCGAAAGACCTAACGCATACGACAAAACGCATAGTCTTGAACAAAGAGGAACTATAAATAAAATCATCCGGCTAAAGTATCTCGAAAGAGATAGACAACCACTGCATAATTGCCAAAATCACGTACGAACTGACTGACTCTCATATGTTTTCCTAATGTACGTTTCGGAATCGGCACCAGCCACAACCAATATTACTTAATCAGCACAGCACTATAGCATATTAAATATCAAGAACGGCAAGGATAATTTACTGTTCGAAGGCAATGTTTGCAATGCACTTCGCTCCGCACAACCTCAAATTTTGTCTGAGAATGGTATAACCCTTATAACGTTCGTGGTGCTAATACTATTTTTTGTACGATCGCCATAAATAAGGAATTATATAACTTATAGTCTTGGAGATTATCCTTTAAATGGGTACCAGTTCCTGTGAACACATTGTGTTTTGCATAGGTATTGGTTTTGCATAGATATGTATGGTAACACTTTTGTTTTATTTTCGTGAGATTGTTTTGTGAAATGATTTATTTTTATTAATATCTGTTAGAGAAAATATTAGTGAATATATTTCAACATTAAGAAACTTCATCCCAGAGGAGGTTCTAAATTAGGCTGAATTATCATAAGTTAAATTTTCTACGTGATGTTTATATATAAATGTAGCAAATATGAATATTTAATAACTTTAAGGTCTTTTAAATACAAAGAAGAAGATCGGTTTTCCTTACATATGACATTGATTACTTACCGTTACCGGTACGTACATTAGTACGTACATATCTAATTACCATTACAGACGGGTAAGTGTTACTTACCGTTCTGTTAGCCTCGGCCCCCAATAGCGCACCCTACCGCCGCACTAGCAAACACGGTAAGTGGACAAAACAACCTAGATCGTGCAAAAATGTTTTTTAACACAACCATTAGTTAAATATACCATGTATTAAAATTTACAAAATACAATCGTGTAATCATCAATATCGGACGCTAGTCGATTTTGAGGACGATCACACGTGCAACAATAGAACACTTTATTATTGTGCGAGAACCATTCTCGACATCTCCTTTCAAAAATAAGTTTTCTCCTAGCAACTATTTCAATTGAGCATAATAAATGCTTCGTTTTCAGCATATGATCATCTAGTGGAGGCATTGAAGCGTAAAATAGGGTCTTACCTCCGAATTTTTTTACTGTGCACCGTTTTGCATGAAATTTTGGAATTAAGCTCATCTTACCCTTAACTTCAAAAGTGAAAATGACCCGAACTGCGCCTATGATTTTTAAGGGGTAAAAACAACCCCTTAATGGAAAAATTCACATTGAGCCATTTTATCGCTAGAAAACGCATCTAATATTATGGGGTGAAATTGTAAAGTATTTTCTAACACAATCACTTCATATTAAAATTTCCAACCCCTTGAAAACCTTACTACCCTTGCGAACAACCCCTAAATTGAAAAAATCACAAAAAATTAATTTGGTATGACATAAAAAGATTAAGTATAGAGTAAATGATATTTTATGTTCTCTATTTTAATTATCGAATTGTCAACCCCCTTTCGACCCTTCAAATCAACCCCTTGATAAAAAATTGTTTAAAAAAATTACTTTTGATGAAATAAAATATACATGAGACAACAGTTTTGGGTCTCTATTACTGTGTACTTTCACTTTGCTCCAAAAATTCACACTCCGAAATTTTCAGTTTAATAGGTAGAAAAAAATACGATTAGTTTTTGGACCATAACTCCTTCAATTTTGATCCTATCACAACTTCTAAAAAAGCATTTTAAAGGTAATTTAAAGAGCTACAACTTTTTTCATTACAATGTATAGTGAAAAACCTTTTATTTTCAAACGGTGAAGGGTCAAAGGACTTGAGAGGGGGACTTAAGGGGTGGCAACCCTCCCCAGGGTGCCGGCTCAGTTCGGGACATTTTCACTTTTGAAGTTCAGGGTAAGATGAGCCTAATTCCAAAATTTCATGCAATTCGGTGCACAGTAAAAGAAACGGACCTAAAACGCTTCAATGCCTCCACTAATCATAAACTTGTGCCAGCCATCACCACAAACTGATAAAAATTTTTATTTTGACACATAAGAACTGTGTAACGGAATCAGGTACTGTATTACAGTAAGCAAAAAGTTATGTATGGTATTTTCAATACGCATAAGACACTTGCAGAGAATGCAGAATCTGTGAATTTTTTTTATACAATTGTCCATTCCATTTTCATTTGGGGAATAAGTATTTATTAGTACTTAATAATTAGATAAAGTTGTTTAATTGTTGTATTATGCATTATGCTTTATTGACCTAAATGATCCTCAAAAGTCGCCATAGCAATTTTTTGACTTTCTTTTTCTCCTATTTTACGTTTATTACAATTTTTTAAATTATTTATTTTATTTTTTGTTTTTTATAATACATTTTGAGACGTTTCATATTCCAATGCGGGTTTCGCCTATAAAATTGCTACAAAGTACTGAAAAATTTTTAAAAAGCGAATGAGTATTACCTTTATGGTCCGAAACGATTCAAATCTGTAGTTTTTGTCAAAATGAATATTCAATATGGCGGATATTTTTGCTATTGATGGTCTTATACGGCTCAATATCGGTGTCTCAAGAATTTTGGGGTCGCTGATATTGTTTTGTCAAAATCAATATTCAAGATAACGGCTCCAATATGGCGTACAGAGAGAAACATCCTATAATGGCTCCATACTTTGTTTTTTATATTAAATACCGGACTCCGCGAAGAGTATCCTATAAAATCTTACATATTTTATAATTTCACTAGATTTAATATTTACTTAGTTAATAGAAAGTAAGTTATGTTTGTATGTACATAATTCATTCAAATCGTCAATTGCGAGTTTGGATTCGGTACCTAAATTTGAATTCCATATGACATGTTAGTGTCTATCTATTATGTATTCCTTACATGATGACTATTAATATTGTGTGCTCCACGTGTGGTCTGCTCTAGACATTACTGCCTGTTAATAATTGGTGTATTTAGTTAAAGTATACCACTATTAGTCTCGCATACCCTAATATATAATTTCAATTTAATTAAAGACTGGTAATAAGGTTCCTGCATATGAATCTATTGATGCCGCGCATATTGCTCCACCTGTTAATATTTATCACTGCCTATTTAAAGTATTTAAAATGTTATAATATTTGATTGCACGCCATCAATCTCTTCTCGGTGTAATATGACATAGTTAAACAAAGCAAGTTATTTTTCTAGATGTATTGCTATTATTATCACATTAAATAATAAATAGACATCAAAAATAGAAAGGCCAATGTCCATAAGTTGCACAATATAATGCCCCTCACATATTGCAAGCTAAATCAAAACTGTCAAAATTCTGCATACTGCATAATGAACTGTATATTCATTTCGTCAAGTTCGTCCATTTTATAGTCCGTCGGAGAAAGCGCAAAAAGCCTTCTCTTTTTTGACCTATCCAATACGGAAGTATAACCAAGTGGGATCTTCAACAATTATTAAAACATGTTTTTTCACTTGGGAATCAAATTTATACCATAGATACCATAGATTATTATAAATCAAACCATAGATATAAGAAAAAAACTAAAAACAAAATGAATTTAGAAATTTCAGTTCTGATCACATATAACTTTGGAAATACAACATATAAAAATAAAATCTTTTTTAGGTTTTTACAAGTAAACATTGCTCTTTAATATGAGACATAGTTTGTTGCAATAATTAAAAATGCAAGGTAGGCTACACTTTTATGCAGATTTATTTGCGGCCGATGGAAAGTATCATAAAATTTGTTATGCAAAAAAAAATTAAATCCAAACATGAATCAAACTGCTGAAGGAAGAAAATAATCAATTTGAAGTAGTGTTGAACACTTTATTTAGCGTACTTCAACTTACTGTTTTGCAAAATAAAAAATCGTTAACTCTAACATTTCTGAAAACACGCTTCAATGATATATTTGAGGAAATGACAGAAGATAATCTAGAACATCATAGCAGCGGAAATTTGAGAAAGAGACTAGAGAAACATTTAGGAAAACAAATATTATTTTATTAGCAAAAAGAAAATAAGTACAACAATTATTCACTCGAGTGATAGTAGAGGTAAAACAATAACGAATGTTTGTCAGATACAAGTGAATTAGATGAAGAAAACTTCAACCTCAACATATAAGCGAGTTACAATAAGTTTTTAAGCATTTTGAAACATTTTTAAACGTTTTTAAACATTTTTAAGTATTTTTAAACATTTTTAAACATGAAGTTGGCAATTTCTGTAGCGTCTCAAATAACGTCAATTTTTTAAAGCTAATGTTACTATTTCTGCGACAAATTATACATCGAATTAAAAAGAATCATTTATACTATAAAACTAAAAAAAGAATATAATTTTACTCCTTTTATACCTATCCGTCGTACTATTATGAGCTTCTCGTCGAATTGAACCTGAAAACGCTATTATTTTCCTCATCTGAAATGTACGCGGTAATGTGTTTTGTGTAAAATAAAACACTAAAAACTTTTTCGTTTACATGTAGGTACGTGCTTATACTCAGGGCAATAAAACATATGCATTAATATTCCTCCATTTACTACGAGCTAATAAATATACTGCCTGGAAAAGCGTTTTTATTCGAAAGAACGGTTGTAATATATAGCAAACCGCCAAGCAGGCCACGTATGAGCAACAGCTTTGTATGCACGGAGATTAATGATTAATGGGTATTAAATTTAAATTTCGAAAAACTTTGAAAAGTGTAGGTTGTAACATTTTTTTCATTGTTAAAGTTATACGGTATGAGATACAGTTTATTTACACCACTCTTTCCGATAAGCGTGCGTCCAAAAATATCAATCCTACAAAGAAACAAGTAGGCATGAAATAATATGCAGGAAATTTAATTCTCAACAAATTTGTTCCTGATCGTTTATAGATTATAATCAAATATAAACGAAATAATGCAATATTAAATTTCCAACCCACCTCTTATCAGATCTAAATATAACAAATCGATCCTAGGGAAAAAACAATAAAAACAGGAGTTGTAGCAAATTTAATTTCCAATGAGTTTCTCCATTATCGTTTATACGTCAAAATAAAAAATAAAAGAAATAATGCAATAATTAAATTAGTACTCCCTCTTTCGAGTCTTCATCGAAAATATAGATCCTAGGGAAAAATGATACGAAACAAAATCGTAGGAAATTTAATTTCAAACAGGCTGAGTATATCTAGTGGAGTGAAATTATGAATGAGTGATTCCGAGGTACCTTTAAGCAAATTAAACTTATACCATCTCGTAGAGGGCGTTTTGAGCATAGGAAATGGGATTCAACAACTTTTTTTTTAGTAGGACCGAACTTTGAAAACGACGCTTAAACGTAACTGAGCTTGAATTCAAAAACTACACTTTTCTCAGCATTTAACGGTAAATTGATACAATTTAATTAAATATTATAATACCATTAATACAACTATTAATTCAAGTTGACAAGAGATGATTCTAATTTTTGCAGATATGCCTAAAATATGAGTGATTCCAATACTAAGTTCAAAATTTCGAAAATGTTTAAAGTTTTTAAAAAAAAATCAAGGAATATAGAATTAAGAAAATCGTGCATCAAAAACTTCACCCTGCGGCGAGCTGTGTGAATTATTGAAAATATCTATATACATATATAGAGTCAAATATAGTCAGAACATTGAGAAAGTTTTTTTAAGTCTCCAGCTTCACTAATTATAGAAATATGATTTTTTATCGAAGAGCCTTGGAATGCGCGAGCTGTCTGTGCAGTAATATCGCAGTAAAATTATGGATTTGAGTGATTCCGAGGTATAACCAAGTGAAACCTATACCACCTTATAGAGAATATTTTGGGGCATAGAAAGTGGGAATCTACAACTTTTTTTTAATAAGACCAATTGGAAACGGCGAATTTTTCTCAACATTTAAATTACGCTGTATTCATTTAAGTATACAAGCTAAGGTTCTGATTTTTTTGCAGACGTATACTCAAAATGTGAGCGCTTCCCATGTAGAAAATTTCATAAAATATTAAACGCTGTTGGGCGATAAATTGTTGTTGTTAGGAAACTTCTGAAAATTTTAAATACCCCTATGTTGGTTGATAATTGATAAGTTATGAATTTATATGTGAATGTTCTTACAAATAAAGCTGTATATGTGAATTCTCTATATGCTTTGTTGTTTTAAGATTAGTATAAAATGAGATAATGTAACATAATAGTATGGCGAAGAAATATCTGATTAGCTTACAGGATACTTACACTATTTCTTCCCTATTGAATCCATCTTGTTTATGGGCGCCAGTTCTATGAACACTTATTCATAATTTACTGGAGGGATCTCTTAAAACATGAGTACTCTATCGTCCGAGAGGGGATTCAATTAGGTCTACATATGTAAAATATTTTTGCAAGAGTAAAATTTGAAAGGTACTTTCAAAATAGTTAATTTTATGAGACTATAATATTTTATTAAATCTATTGAATCTTGTTTAATCTCAAATTATATGATTTAAAATGTTTCCAGAAAAGTTTCAAGGAAATAAGAAAGAAGAAGTAATTTATATATGACTATTTTTATTATCATATAATATTATAATAAATAAACATAAACTGAAACCTTATTACTACCCTACGCAAACCTACGTAACTTATTTCTACTACATGGGACCAAGTCCTTCCTCTGTCACAATGTATCTTAAAAGCCAGCAAAGTTTGAAATTGTTGTTACCTCAGAAATTCATGTTAATCCTTTTTAATTACGAAGCACAAACACATCACTATTCTCGAAAACTATTTGGAACACGAACTACTAGATGCTGCTGGGCTCAGGTGGTGTCATCTAGCGCATATCGCCGTACTACATCAGGAATGTTGCTATCAATCGCTGGAACTTTATTATGGGATATCTTCACCCTCAAACCTTTAATTTTCGGCTTCTGCATCTACATTTTCTTTTTACTGGAAATTTCCTAAAAAAATTGTTTCCTTTTCTATTATATTGGTCACCAAACTCTTCTGCGGCTGGGGACGCTACCAACCCTCTACTTCCCCCTTCTTATTTACGACGAAAAACACTTAATTTGCAGTTAATTCTGCTTGTAGGCTTTTTCCACTGGTGTTCTTAATTATTTTCACAAACTCAAATATTTTTAACTTTAGTTTTGCTATTAATTTAACAAATTTTTATAAAAATTATAAGCGTAACTGTTTCCTCATAGAACACCTTAGCTAGACTCTCTCGGATTGATATATATGTAACTACGGATATGCCGTATGGAAAAATATCTGCATTTCCTTCTTTCTATTACTCTACAATCTGACCAATCAGATTGATGCCAGTTATTTAATTTATTTAATTTTACATAATACTCTTACAATTTGAACTTCACTAATTTTTAATTCTAAACACAATAATATAATATGATTCACTTTTTGTTGTATACCCTAGATTTATTTTCGAGGCGTCATCTCTATATTTATATTGCACTTTGCGTCGAGGCTGTAAATTCGCGAACCCCTAATTTATATTGATGCTTTCGCATTAATCTTTTAATCTAGACATAGTTTATTAATGCTCGATATTCTATAATTCTTATTGGGACTTGTCTATTGTGATTATGCTTGTGATAGATTTTTGTGGCGATATATAGTATAGATCAGGGTTATTATGTTTAACACAAAAATGTTTAAAACAAACTGTTTTAAATATTTTAAACAAACGAAGTAGATTTAAACACTTACGTTTAAAACGTTGTTTTAAACGTTGATTTTTTCCGCTGTCTTTAGTCTTTACTGTTGCTTGGGTTGTGTTTGTGACTTTGTGTGTAATGAATAATGAGATGAGAAATGATCATATTAAAAGATTAAAAGAAAATAGTCTCAAGTCCAAGTTTCATTTAAAAAATAAAATTAAACTGTGGTAAAACGTAAAAGTAAAACGAAGCATGCAAAACAAAAATAAACAGTTTTTAAACAAGTGAACTAAAATCAAATTCTCAACGCCTCTGTATTTTCTGTTGTGCAAAGATATTGCTACAGTTTCTTTAAGTAAGTTAACCGAATACTAGATGGCGCAGCATATCATATAACTCGATACAATCATTAAGTGTTTTAAATGTTTTACACATTGTTTTAAACGTTTTAAACATTGTTTTAAATGTTTTAAACGCGTTACTTTTCCACTGGAGGTTAAACACTCGGAGTAGTTTCCACAAACACCAAAACACTTTCACTTCGCTCGACGCGCGTTTCGCCAACCAAGTTGGCATCATCCGGAGACGATTAAAACTAATCTTAAATTACAAAATCTACCATATTTATACTATTTTTCCGGTGACGTCACTAATGATATCACCGTGAAATTTACGCGTGACTAATCACGCTTCAATGATCGGTTGCTAAGCAACGCGTAAAGCGGGCTACGGTATGATATCACCGTCAAATTTACGCGTGACTAATCACGCTTCAATCATCGGTTGCTAAGCAACGCGTAAAGCGGGCTATACGGGATAGGTTCCTTGTCGCTATTCATACTACTATTACACTTTACAATTTCTATGCTCTCAAATGCATCCAACTGTCTATTATTGGTCACATTTCTAACTAATCTTAAATTATTAATATCTATTCTATGATTGTTGTCAAAAGCATGTTGTGCAACACTAGACTTATCTGTTCTTCCATATTTTAGATGAGCCATATGTTCTTTAAATCTGGTGTTAGTTGACCGTCTCGTTTGTCCAATATATTTTCGATCACAGTCATTACAACTAATTTCGTAAATCCCAGACCTTTCATTTGGAACAATTTTATCCTTTGGATTGTCTAAAAGTTGTTGTAATTTGTTGCTCGACGAATGAATCGCTGCTATACCCACGTTTTTGAAAACCTTACTCAAACCATGAGTAAACCGGGGTTCGTACGGGATGGATACATATTTTGGAGCCTCTATGTTCTTTTGAAATGTCGTAGAATTACGAAGTGTGTCTTTAAATTTACGCTTCCTAATTAGTTTTTCAACTATATCTCTAGGATAACCATTACTCACAGCTATATCTTTAATTAATACTTTTTCTTTTTAAAATCTCTCATTACTGAGAGGGAAACTTAGTAAACGATGGACAAGAAAATTGAAACTTGCCATTTTGTGTTGATAGCAGTGGTGAGAGTCATTAGGGATATATCTGATCGTACTGGTATCTTTTCTATATATATCAAATTCTAACCTATTATCAATATTTTTAATTACTAATACATCTAAAAATGAAAGTTTTCCATTATTTCCTAGTTCATATGTAAACTTTACAGAAGTGAAACGACTATTTAATTTGGAAATGAAGTTTTCTACATCCGCAATCTTAGTGTCAAACCCGGCAAAAATGTCATCCACATACCTAAGCCAAATCCTAGGAAAATACTCGAATTCTTCTTTTGCTTCAGTTTCAAAACGACTCATAAATAATAGTATAATAAAATAGTATAAATATGGTAGATTTTGTAATTTAAGATTAGTTTTAATCGTCTCCGGATGATGCCAACTTGGTTGGCGAAACGCGCGTCGAGCGAAGTGAAAGTGTTTTGATGTTTGTGGAAACTACTCCGAGTGTTACAGTTACATCTAAGGTTCCACCCCTATCCAGTACTGGAGGTTAAAATGTTTTAAACAAAAAAAAACAGTTAAATTGAAAAAAAACCCATGGAAAAACCCTTTTTTTTTTTTTAATGAAACATGTTTTTTAACAACCCTACTCATAACCATGGAAAAATTGGGATTTGGTCTCTCTAAGAAAGAACTTCTAGAGACGATAGGTCAAAGTTAACTGAATACTAGATGGCGCAGCATATCATATAACTCGTACAATTCTCAAGTGTTTTAATCGTTTTAAACATTGTTTTAAACGTTTTAAACGCGTTATTTTTCCACTTGAGGTTTAAAACGTTTTAAACAAAAAAACAGTTAAATTGAAAAAAAAACGTTTTTTTGTTTTTTTTTTTAAATAAAACATGTGTTTTAACAACCCTGTTATAGATATAATGATATTACGTTCTGACCAATCAGGCGCGTAGCTGGTTGGCGTTACGTATAGTACCTATATACATTCGTAAGCGTTACGTGTGTGCTTGCGTTTATACTATGGTATGTATGAAATATATTGATCACTGATTTAATTTAATTTATAATTAGATATATTTACTGAATTTAATTACTGATTTAAGTTTAGTGTATTTTCGTGTACTTAATATATATATATATATATATATATATATATATATATATATATATATATATATATATATATATATATATATATATATATATATATATATATATATATATATATATATATATATATATATATATATATATATATATATATATATATATATATATATATATATATATATATATATATATATATATATATATATATATATATATATATATATATATATATATATATATATATATATATATATATATGTTATATGAAACTCATAGCAGCTAATAATAACTTACATTTTATTATTTAGCGTTACTCAGATAAGATTTCCATATCAGTGCATATTATATGACACATCCTTTCTCATGGCATTATATTTCGCTTATCAGCACATAATGCAGACTAGCCGTTGACCAAGCTGTCGCTTGCCCACCTGCATGCTGAACTTGCATTATATAGTTTATAAAAGAACATTTCAAAGCAAATTGTATTCAGTGTAGTATGACTCTACGTCAAGTGTAGAACGACCAGTAGTAAACATCAAAATTAAACTCACTCACATTTTTCATTTCATGTAATTCAAATAAAGTTTTTTTAAAAAGTTATTATTGCGGCAAGCAATATAACAAAATTGGCGCAGTCGGTAGGATCTGTTAAACACCCCGGAACAAGGTGCCTAACTGGAAGTGCAACTCTCTAGAACAAGGAGAACATCTTCGTGGTGCCTAACTAGACGAGCCAGACTTCGAGAACAAGGAGGATTCCCTCACCGTGGTGGCAGATCCTAATCTCTTGACGCAGAAGTACCTACAAGTCCAAGTCCATGTGCAGCTTCATGTTTCTTCTTCTGATCGGAACAGTAGCTTCACAATACACGATAATCCCAATTAATAACACCGTAGGAGTATACTATCACGAAGACACTAAGATTGACATTACTCACGACAAATGGACACTTTTGGTACATAAAAACATAACATCCATCAAATTAGCATTTGACAACAATGACAAGATTCTATCTCAAATCCTAAACATGTTTGATCCCGCTATCCATAATTTCAACGTTTTTCAAACAGAAGTAAAATCTCATATCAGCCTTTTAAACCAAATTTCAACCTCCATTGGATCCAAATTTAACGAAGTCTTTTATGATACCAAACGTTATAAACGCGGACTCATTAATGGTATAGGTTCTGTATTTAAATCACATACTGGTAATCTTGACGCATCAGATGGAGAATATTACTCTAACTGTATAAATAAATTGAACAATGATGAACATCAACTAGAAAATTTAATTTCTAGTTGTCAAATTTCAGTCACAACTTCGGTCATCAAAAATTTTAACGCCACTATCCAAAGGTTGCGTGTTGACGAAGAAACATTCAATAGAGACATTAAAGAAATAGAAAACTCTATTATCAGTATAAATGATAAAACTGATTCTATTTATATGAAATTAAAATTTCTAGGAACTTGTGAACAACTCATGGAAAGTTACTTGTACATTGAAGATAACTTAAATGACATTTTAAACTCTGTGACATTTGCACGTTTAAAAATAATCCATACTTCTATTATTACCCCAGGAGATCTAATTACCTCATTACAGGAAATTTCTCAAAATTTACATAGGAATAATTTACCTTTACCTGTCAGATTTTCAAACATTGCTCAGTATCTAGACATAATAGAACTAGAAGCATTTCAATCCAATTCAGATTTAGTATTTGTTTTAAGAATACCCCTGGTAGAACAACAAACGTACACCCTCTATCATTTGTATCCCATTCCTATTTTGGATAATAGAACTGGTTTACATCACATTTTACCTATCACAAATAAATATATCGCGAAAGATGATGATTCTTTGATGTATGTACCCGTTCCTGATCCAAGTATTTGCAAAATTATGTGCAAACTTATTTGCATACCCAATTGATAACAACGATACCTGTGAAGCACGCTTATTTAAAAATCTACAAAGGATACCAGAAAACTGTATTACTTCACTGATATTAAGTAAAGGCTATAATGTCCAAGAGCTTCAAGCTAATATGTGGTTAACCATCATCTCTGAACCTCTACACATCACGATAAGCTGTCCCAAGAAAAGTTCAGTAACAGAACTTCTTTACAAAAACTCAATCCTGAAATTACAACCTGGCTGCAGTTCCTTTATTGGGATCACTAAGGTCCAAGCAAGCACCAAAGAGTATTTGGAAACAAATTACAACCCTCATCCAGTCTTAATTCCATTCGACTGTTGCAGCAAAATGCCAGACAAACTAAAGTTGCCAGAGCTTAAACCACTAAAGCTTAACAACCTCAACGTGGAAGAATTGGAAATTGCGAAACATAAACTCGACCAATATTCCAGAGACTTAGATGACATCATTAACCAACCCTTCATCGAAAAACACTATTCGTGGTTTACCTATCTAACTATTACGCTTATTATTTGCATTATAATTTTATATGTATCCTGCAAATGCCGACGAAGAAGAAGACTATCCATTGTAGCATCTGGATCACCTCCACCTCCACCAAATCGCAGATTTAGTGTCCTCACCAGGCTACTTCCAAGGAGAAGACCACCCATACACCGCGAAGATGAAATCGACGAAGAGTGCATCGAAGTGAACAGTTGAAAAACTAGTGCATCTCAGTGTAATTTTTGAAAAGAACTTATTTTAATCATTTAATAATATATAATTTAAATATTCTTTATCTGTATTTTATTTAGTTTTATTATTTCAGTATTTCGTATTATGTAACTTGATTTTAAAAGTCGATGTATAACATCAACTTTTTTTATAAGAAGGGAGTTGTTATATGAAACTCATAGCAGCTTATAATAACTTACATGTTATTATTTAGCGTTACTCAGATAAGATTTCCATATCAGTGCATATTATATGACACATCCTTTCTCATGGCATTATATTTCGCTTATCAGCACATAATGCAGACTAGCCGTTGACCAAGCTGTCGCTTGCCCACCTGCATGCTACCTTGCATTATATAGTTTATAAAAGAACATTTCAAAGCAAATTGTATTCAGTGTAGTATGACTCTACGTCAAGTGTAGAACGACCAGTAGTAGAGAAGTGTAGAACATCAAAATTAAACTCACTCACATTTTTCATTTCATGTAATTCAAATAAAGTTTTTTTAAAAAGTTATTATTGGGGCAAGCAATATATATATATATATATATATATATATATATATATATATATATATATATATATATATATATATATATATATATATATATATATATATATATATGTATATATATATATATATATATATATATATATATATATATATATATATATATATATATATATATATATATGTATATATACATGTATATATATATATATATATATATATATATATATATATATATATATATATATATATATATATATATATATATATATATATATATATATATATATATATATATATATATATACATATATATATATATATATATATATATATATATATATATATATATATATATATATATATATATATATATATATATATATATATATATATATATATATGTATGTATATATATATATATATATATATATATATATATATATATATATATATATATATATATATATATATGTATATATACATATATATATATATATATATATATATATATATATATATATATATATATATATATATATATATATATATATGTATATATACATATATATATATATATATATATATATATATATATATATATATATATATATATATATATATATATATATATATATATATATATATTGTAATTTACCTCGGATAAAATCATGCAGTGATTTGATGCAGTACTAAGTTAATTTAAAAACCCGTGGCAAAGGCCTGAAATACGAGTGGCTCGCCGAAACATAAGCCGATTTTATTACTATAATTTACCTTTAATTGGGTATCGTACGATTTAAAATTAAATTTTAAATGCCACCCATTCGATCGGAGCGCTAGTCATTTGTTTTTAAATTATGGTAGTTATAAATAAAAGTGTAATTAAAAATACCACATGACGGACCTATAGCGCAATAATTTAGGATGCGAAAAATATTAAGGACCAACATTTCGATGCTGCGAAGGAGTTACATTTTGCATGCAAAATGAAATTAGCATAAAGCAAACAAGTAAATCAAGGTTGGTGGGACAGGCAGGCAAATGGTTCTCATAAAGTGAAATAAATTTTCCCGATTCGGCGCATGCTATTATACCAGATTGACTTTGGGCGCTATCTAATTGATCATAAGGTAAATAAAAATCCTAGTTAATTGATACGGTTTTACTTTAACCGGGACCATGCACTGGTTAACCGGTCCGTTTTTATTTCACACTTTCTGTATTCACATTTTCACATGAAATTTATTTATTATTTTCACGTGAAATTTATTTATTATTCCACCAGGTGTTGGAAAAGCTGTAAATGGGAAACTTTACATCTGAAAGTTTATTAGTTTTTTTAAATTCCACCTGAATCGTCAAATTCGCGATGTCTCTCAAAATCTTCTAGGATTTGTGAGGAATATCTCTTGGTATATTTCGATTCTTCTCGTTAGATTTCCTGAACTACTAGGTAATGTTAATATTATTATGCATTTTGACGAGTCTGGTCGAATTTTGAAAAAAGATGGTCAAACCGGCCATGTTATCTTTAAACATATTCCAGGATATGTGAGATATAATATATACTACTCGTCAAATATTACCATCAATACCAATAGGACTATCATGTTAACGAATCCTGTTAGCCAGCTTTTTCATATGATTTGGCAACAGAAATTTTTCTATTCGGGAGTAAAATACTACATTTTATAACGCCAGTATTTGTACAATGGTGATTACTTGTTGTGTCCTGTATATATCTTGTGTATTTTCGTGGATAAATAACATATTGAAATATATCTGAAGAAAATATAGTATATCATTAGAATTACATCCACTGCTGAATCTGAAGTGAGCGCAATCAGGAGCAAGGAGGTAAAAAATATAAATAAGAAATGTCCATGTAAGTAGCAATACTAGTATCTGGCTTTGACATCTTTATATGCCAGCGGGGGGTTGCACCAACAAACGGCAGCAACGATTCTTTATCTCCAGCATTTGTGCATCGAAACCCACTGACGTAAAAAACTACTCGCTGTCTTGTACACTTCACCGATTCGACCCGATCGCTGCCATTTACTTTGGCTTCTCCTAGTAAATAATGTTATTGTTATCTTTACCGGTGCTTATTTGAGCCTCATTGACTCCGAATATTCCTATGATTAAAAATACAACAATTACGTGGAGTGAGAATGAAATAGAATTAAGATTTTAATTATTGTTTCTCAACAACAGCCATTTACAACGTCCACGAAGTACCTGCTAAATACTAATAATTCCAGTTGATGTTTCACGTGAGGTCAATACGTATTGCTCTAGGTCATGACATTTCATTAACCTTTAATAAATCTCATTACTGTCTTGAATTTTGGACGAATACACAGTTTTAAAAAATATTGATATTTTCTATGGTAAATGAGAAAGGAACTGAGAAATTAATAACCTAACTCCATCTCTTAAGATACATTGTTTCCAACACTACCATAACTTATTATTTTGTGTACTGCACATCGACAATAACAATAGGTCTTACATAGGTCAAAAAAAGCATTGTTTACTATGAGAATATACGAACATAAAAATAGTACTATACACAATTATTTAGAACTTATATTTGGTTTTGTCATGGGAGTTCGAACAAAATTTTTTTAGATAAAATTGTTTTAAATTTTTTATATTTTAGTTTTCTGTCCATATAGTTAGTGCAGGACTCGAAATTCAGTCTTTTCGCATCTCATTTTTTTAAATCCCTCAGAAAAAAATAGCATTGGACTCTAGCTATTTGACTTGCTGGTTTAATCTTGCATTTTAATGAACACCAATCTCCAATTTTAACGGATCCACTTGTCTGTAATGCTTGCGCTTTGATTTTTGTTCCCCTCGATTCTTTGTTTTTTATTGAAAAATCGTAGCCTATATGTTTTAACTTTTTCAATTTCTTGATAAAGCAGCCAACACTGCTATGATGGGCGACTTACTGTAGTGTTATTGTTAACTGATACACTAGCAAACAAAGATATTAACTGAGATGCCTATACGCATAAATTTCAACAAAATAGCAGTATGATTTCCCGTGATCTGTTTGATTTCTACAATTCTCCTAATTTCCTCTGATTTTTCTTATTTCCTTATGATTTCCCCTGATTTCTTATGATTTCTCTTTATTTGTACACCTAATTTCTTCAGTGGTTTGTCCTTGTATTTTTGAATTTATTTTGTATTAAATTTCGTAAACTTGCATTAATTGTTTGTTTTGATATTTAGTATTTTTTCCTTATAAAAAAATATATAAGTAAAATATAATATATAATTTCTATAAAAAATACTAAGAATCGACACAGGATTTCTATAAACAAAATATATCGGTCATAGTGGAGTACTACCCTGTAATAATCTTCAAACTGATCAGGAACAAATATTTTGAAACATTGAAACATGTGCTGACTCGATACAAAAAATCAAAAACCCCTGCGCATCATAACTACTATAAATTGTTACCTGTTAGATTACAGGAACTAATAAATCATCAACATTATGGAAAGATCTGGACAAACTCAACATCCATTCCACAAAAATCCGCGTGCAGCACAGTACCCGTGATAGAAGTGAATACTTCTTTACCGATTCATTGAGAGATAGAAAGAGAGGGGAGAGAGAGAGCGAGAGGTATTGTACATATTGGCTTTATGGTAACTGAAGTGTGACACATATGTTCGTGATTCTAAATGGTGTAGATTTCTTGAGAATATAGCATCAATCGTTGTTCCTGATTTAGTCGTGGCAATGTTCCGGTCGTTATTTATATCTAAACCGAATTTCTCACGAAGAAAGTGAAGTAGTGGCAAGCATCATCCGCAAAAAGATCATCATCCATTTGGATCAGATTCGAAAGCCCAATCCAGATATATCCAGCAGAATATGCATAAGTAATATTGTATTCTGCTTAATTCCTATTCTGTCATGATCGTTTATAAATTATATTAAAATTGCTTTCCGCTTTAGAACACTTGTGGCGGATCGTTGCCCAAGTCAAAGCTGCATTCGATATATCTGTTTCTCTTTCTCCCTTCCTTATGCCATATGCACTATCTCACTTGCGAGACGAAAATGTTATAAAATGTGTCGTGACGTGACCTTGAAAAAACACTCTCATGCGGCTAAAGAAGTATTTACTTCAAAAAAAAAAAGAAACTATAATTCCTTTTAGTTTGTCTAATGTTAATGAAATAAATATTTTTTTCATATCTGCTAAAAACTTACCGAGTGGCAATTTACCGGAGACTATATTATTTTATTTAGACAATCAATTCTGCAATTTTGCACAAAATTTTTTCTTTTACATTGGTATCTAATGATGAGATATTCGAAATATTAGGTTAATGTGTAGTAACGCTTTGGGACATGATAAGATTAATATAACAATGATTAAATAATGTTGCCCTTATATCATACATTTTGTCACTCACATAATTAACTCCTGCATTTTGGAAAATTGCTTTCCAGATATTTGGAAGAAAGCTTTGGTTATACCCTTACCCAAAATTAACCAGCCTACTGAACTTTAACATTGAAGACCCATGTCTGATTTGCCTCCACTGTCCAAGATTCTTGAAAGAATTCTATATGATCAACTAAAAAGTCACTTAGACAAATATAACATTTTACCAACAACTCAGTCAGGGTCTAGAAAAAAACTGCAGTTGTAGTACTGCACTTTCTCATATTATTGATGTTATAATAACAGCAACTGAGTCATTATAAAATGACGGTATTAATTTTATTAGTTATACTAAAGCATTTGACTGCATCAATCGTCAAGTAATGGTAGCAGCAATCGTGCTGATGATCGTGCAAGTAATGCTATATTATTCTATACAGGACTTGTTCAAAATTCTGTTAATCTTTTTAAAAAATATTTGGAAAATAGGACACAAATCGTAATACATTGTAACAACGTTTCTCTGGAAGGAAACTTGGATCGTGGTGTACCACAGGGATCTATTTTGAGCCCCTTACTTTCTTCATTTTATACAAGTCAATACTACGCGGATGATACTCAAGTTTGCAAATCGTTTGTTCCAGAAATTATTGTTGAGATTGGTGATGCTATAAATTCTGATTTGAATGAGTTGGTAACTTCGTCTATTAACCATGGTTTATGTATAACCCCAAGTAATTACGTGATCAATACACTGATTTGATTGACATAAAAATTAAGAGTACATCATTATCTTTTGTGACAGAAACATGAAACTTAGGGCTCGTTATAGACACAGATTTGAGATTCAAAAAACATATAAACAATTGTATAAAAAATGCTTTTTGTAATTTAAAAAATATTTATGCTTGTAAAAATATCTTGAAGAAAGATACCATTAAACTTCTATGCGATGCTCTTATTTTATTAAATTTTTCGTAGTTGTATGTAGTTTATGGGCCTTGTCTTGATATCGTTACGTCAAAGAGAATACAAAGAATTCAAAATTCTTGTGCTAGGCTGATCTGCGGTGTTAGACGGAGAGAGCATATTTCTCATAAGATTAAATAAATAGGATGGTTAAATATGTCTAAGAGGCGGCTATTACACTTATCAGTTTTTTTCACATAATAATTAACACAAAAACTCCACATTACTTGTCTCATAAAATTAGATATATAAGAGATGTACATAACATAAAAAAGGAGGTTATCACTCATTACACCCCCTGCACATAAAACCTCACTTTATCAAAGATCTTTTACCTATAACCTATAACATTTCTAAAATATATAACAAAATTCCGAGAAATTACAACGTAAATAAATTCAAAAATTACTTGCATAATAAATTTTAAACAGTAAATGAAACTTAATTAATATAGTGAAATTGGTATTGGTAGGAGAAGGAGAGTCATTTAAAGTGATAGTAATAATTAATGTATGAGGTATACATTATTAGAGGTTAAGGGGTAGAGGCAGTACATTGTACTGAACCTCGCCTCCTTCTAGGAGGAGACCATTTATTTTATTATTATTATTATTATTATTAGATACTTCCTTTCATGTTTCCTTGTTTGTATGTTGAAGAAAACTTTCGTTTAAAGCTATTGTTAATAAATATTATAAGTTAATCTCGGAAGTACATAACACTTTCATGGCGAATGATTCCCTGTATTGCATAAATTTTCTCATAAACAACGTTTCACACAGCTATCTACCTGACTTATTACATATTCTATATGCGAAGTCCATCTAATATGTATGACCCTATTTGTTGTGGAGTGAACGTAAAATAGGAGAGCGCACGAATGCCAGTATTGTGGTGCTCATTGGTCTTTATTCCATGTACACCTGCAAATACTAAAGTAACTCCAGTTGAGGTTTCACGTGAGGTCAATACGCAGTGCTCCAGGTCACCACATTTCATTTTATATTCAGTTTTAGATTTTGAACGGACACAGTTTTTAAAAATATTGCGATTTTTTTTATGATAAAAGAGAAATGAACTAAGAAATTAAGGAGTGCCAAATATTATAGTAAATAACCTAACGCCGCCGCCTCTTAAGTTATATCATGTTTCCAACACTAACATAACTCATTCTTTTTTGTACATCTAGACCAATCACCAAAGTTTTGATTACTAACTGGCATAGATCCTAACAACATCTTAAAAAATTAGAACTACATGATCTATTGCGCGCCAATAGCCAATAATATCGGCGCGCAAAATATCATGTAGTTCTAATTTTTTAATATTATGTTAGGACCTATGCCAGTAATAACCAAGTTTGCAGCTCCTAAAGACCTGTGCGAACTGTCCGTGTCCAATGCTCGAAATTATTGCACTTGTTTCGGTTCTCACTCTACTAAAGTATGCATCCTACGGAAATAGTATTTATATCCTTTTTTAAAATAAATTAAATTTACAACAATTTAAGCTCAAGCGAGATCCGTATGTCCAGAGCTTTCCGAGATATATTCCAAAAAGTGAAAGGGTTTCGTTTTGGCCATGTATCTTGCCAAATATTGGGGAAAGTTCTCATTCCACGAGGAAAGTCCAAAATACCAATAACTTGTAAATAAATTAACCAAAATGTAAATAGTTTTCAGGACAACAAACATCAATAATTATATAGGTAATATATACAATACTACGCTATATACGAACAAATTATAAGTAAATTTTGTACTCGATAATAATTTGTAATTTGATAATATTTATTTTGAGGTTAAATATTTGGTAATATTGTTTCGTTTTTACAGAGCGATGTAGTATTTATTTATTTTGATAAGTATATCTCCTTACAATTTCTTTAATAAATATTCTTTAATCGGATAATCATTGAGAGCACTAGCCAAAAGTCCATTATTTGACCGTGTTATTGTTATTGGAGAAGACGTGGACCTCCGGGTTCTCCTCAATAGTTTAGCCTCAGACGCAACGAACGTTATGGGTGAAGCTGTATGTGTCCATTTCTCAAGCTCATCTTGTATCCATGGAGCCACAAAATACCCGCAAGAGACTGTTCTTTTTCTACATGCTTTCAGCAGGTGAGACACCACCTCTGTCCCTTTTTATCAGCGAAAAACAAAGATCGCCAGCGTCTTCCAGAAAAATCCCCACCTAATCGAAAATCGAACTGGCTGCAATTTTGCTGCAGTCAGATTCCAGTCATGAGTCATGAGAAGTGGCTCGGGGCTAATAAAAACCCTACAGATTGGGGATAGACGATCGACGATCAGGGTCTACCACTACCAGCATGGATCCCGCTTCTCAGAATCTACTACGTTTAATGTCTCGCAAATGCAGAAAACGATGTAGTGGGAGATGCAGCTACCGTAAAGTCTGATTAAAATACCCAGCACTATGTCAATTTTCCGGTGGTAAATATGCCAGAACGTTCCATCTATTTATCTTGAGCCTCTATATTTATACCCCGCCTCTATATTTGCCGAATGAGTTGTTTATTTTTGTCTACCTGATCAGGGAATCACTGAGGATTTTTCAAAACCAGGATCGTCCAAACAGTGTATTGTAATTACGTTATGTAGCATGTTAGGTTTTGTACCATGTAATTATTACTGTAAAAGTAAGATTATTACACTTGAATTATATTGCAATTACATTTTTTAATTTAAAAAAAACCGTTACTAGGTATGTGGTCTTTAATTGATTTTTTTCAAAATATTTTTTTTCGAAATTTTGGTTTGATGTCATTTTTGAAGGAAAAATTAGCATTACGGACATCCATCTGACCTCGAATTAAAGATAAATAAATTTACTACAAAGTCACTACCTAGGACTTTCCTCGTGGGATGAGTACTTTTCCCCATATTTGGTAAGATATACTATCAAAACGAAACATTTTCACCTTTTGGAAAAAATTGACAATTTTTGAGGAGCTGCATCTCGGAAAGTTCTCAACGTACGGAGCTTGGGCTTAAATTGTGGCAAATTGAAATAACTTTAAAAAGGAATAGAATGACTTTTCCTGTAGGACGCATATTTTAGGAGATATTGAAGAAACTGATACAAGTGCACAATTTTCGTTGTTTTTTGGACATTGCGTAACTCACAGGTCTTTCGAGCTGCAAACTTGGTTTCTTACTATTGGCATATGTCCTAAAAATATTTTAAAAATACTACATGGCATTTTTCAAAGTCGGATGTATCAATTGTAAATGTAAATATTAAAATGTAATTTTAATCAGTGATACATGCATCCATATATCTCCTTTGGGAAGAATGAAATAGAATTTATCATTTCTATTGGAGCATCAGTTTCGAACGTTTATTTGAATATGAAAAATATCCCGCTCCATTTCACAGCGTCAAAGAAGGATCACGGTCTCGCCTCTCGCAATATTACGCAAGAAAGGGCGGTCTACTTTTAGGAAAGAGAAGCATGTTCTATAAAAAATATGCCTCCGAAAACAGTTTCCATTTCCGCGGAAAGGAAAGTGATCGCTTTATATGCGCATTACTTTGATTCTTATTCTGTCACATTTAATGCCCGATAGGATATTTTCACGAAAGTCCACCTAAGTTTATAGTTATGAACCGACCCGGAATTTGCATATGAAAATATTTTGCGTCCCATTGAACACAACGAAAAGGTTGAGAGAGATTCGGACACACCGAGCACCGTATAATATTGGGAGCTTCAAGTGAGGGCTGCCTAAGGAGAATATTTTATGAGTATTAGCTCTTGAAACGGTAGGTATATGTTTCGTTCAGAGGTATGGTGTATCAGTTTGGATACAAAATTCATATTGAAAAGGATGCTTTGTAAATTTACTAGTACTTTATTTATTTGACAAGTTCTACATTCACAATTCTGGAACTGTATTAACGAACACAATATCTATCTTTTCCTATTTTTTTTAAATTAACTTGGGATAGGGAAAATGACTAAAATTTTATTCTTATTCTTATTGGTCAGCTATGATATAATTCAGGGAATAAAGACAAAAAAAGGCCGAACATCGGAAAAATTCCCGAGAAGCTGGATTTTCATATAAACCATCTTTTTGTGGTTCTAAACAATATCCCAAAAGTCATAAGAAGACTGGTGGCGAGAGGTTGTCCGCAGGGGCAGGGAGATATCTTATCACCACTGCTATGGAATCTGGTTCTCGACAGCTTCCTAAACCACCTTAATATGGAAGCATTCTACACAATTGCATACGCAGATGACCTAATTATCATTAGGTATATCTCCCTGCGTAATGGAAAATTCAAAGGAACCGTCTGCCAGAGAATGTAGATGGCCCTAAGAATAATCGGAAACTGGTGTGAGGAGCATGCCCTATCCGTCAACGGCAGGAAGACGGAAATGGTACTCTTCATAAGGACAAGAAAACTGGAGCCAATGAGAGCACCCTTTCTTCTAACACAGCATTAAATTTTGCACCACAAGTGAAACACTTGGGTGTAACCTTTGATGCTAAACTAAACTCGAATCTTCACCTTGAAAAAAGATTAAAAAGGCCTACATATCTTATAAGCAGTGTCGCAGAATCGTAGGGAAAACCTAGGAAATTAAACCCAGGGTGGTCATGTAGATATACACTGCTATCATAAGACCAATGATGGTCTATGGAGCTGTTTTCTAGTGGCCCAAGAGTCAACAAATAACAGCACAGCTCAAGCTGTGCCAGGGACAAAGATTTGCCTCTCTGAGCATAACCGGAGCTATGGGAACAACACTAACTTGCTCTTGTTGATCTTCCACCGGTAGAAAAAGTGTATTTTACTACCATGACGCCTCAGATCTGTTATCATACTACTAAACACGAGCTGTGATCAAACTAGATGCCGCCTGTAGAACGAGGCTGTCAAAACGATACCCCTTTTACAGGCATGTGCAGATGGTATTCCGCCTCGGCTTGTCTTTGATATACCTTGCACCATACAAATTAATGGTGAAGATGAGACCGCTGTTGAAGGTATAAGCTATGTCTTCACAGACGGATCAAACGAAATGGAACGAGCAGGCTGTGGTATATACTCCAGAAATCTACGATTCCTATACAAGTGGAATATGGATACAAATTATGGATACCACTATTAAACCTATTATTAAACCTAATTTTTTCGAAAATTGTTACTCTTACAAAAAAAAGTAAGAATATGTTTTTTGTAGGAAATTTTCTAAGCTTCAGATTATTGACAACCACTGCTTTTTTTGATAAAAGTAACTGGTAACGATACATTCGCGAAAAGCTGTTTATCATGACCTTTGACCTCGCGTAACATTTTCAGAGGCGCATGAATCACTGGGGATATTTGGGATGTTAAGAACCACGAGAGGAAGGCTCTTGCAAAAATATTCCCTGAATTTTTCTACTGTGCAATGTCTCTATTCCCCGTATTACTATGCAACATCGTGTACTATCGAAATTATTTAAGTTAGCGTAACCAAAGAATGTTCTGTTGAATGTAGAATGTTCTGATTGGTTAAAGATCTAAAGAGTGAAAAAAATACTAGAGAATATTTTCAATTTATTTACTAAATATTATCTTTCCTAACGTGTCGCATTTTTGTTTTCTAAAATTCATGACGCCTCGTGGATATACGAAGCTTTGCAAACATAAAATAACAACTCAATGTGAGTTATCAGTGCCACATGTACGCCAAAAAATCGGGAGGTTCTCACTTATAATAAACCTCCGCTATAAATATTAAGCACGACAGGTAGCTTATTATACACATCCGTCATATTCGCTTTCTACGACATTCAGGTTTTTGCTTGCGTCTAATTTAAAATTCACATTAACACAGACATTACCGTATTTCATATATTTTTTTGCAAACCGCCTGAAAATAGCTGTTCTGTGACTTAACCATATCAAGATAATATGACAATCGAATGTTAAGTAAGTAGTTTGTTGCATTATTTATGAGGTTTCTTATATATTTTATCCAAAAATGTAAAAATTGCACGCATGGGAACGTTAATGCTTTCACGAGTAAACTACCATCAATTCCAGTTTGATTAATAGTTGCCTATTTCTTTTATTGCATCATGACAAATAAAGCCATAACATTAATTTAAAAATAACATAATATCATTGGCTGAGTATATTTATTCCTCTCTACCAGAGTAATCCGGCATTTTGCTGACAGTTTGCAACAAATATCCTATGATTTTGCATGGTTTCGTGTAATCTACCAACTTGGTTTAAATCCCCTTATCTTTGTCACCCTCAGGCAATAGACTCCCCTAAGTTGATGAACTATTTGACTAGATTTCTATTTCATGATAGCATCGGAAAATCACCGGAATAATGATTTATTTGGTTCCATTACGCGTGCTGATGATTTTTTGGTAAGCGAAGTCGTTTATTTCGGGGGTGACTTGACGTTAATTTATTCTTTGTCACATTAGATTAGGTGCTATAAATATACTATATACTAAAGTTAATTGTCAATTTCGTCAGGATGCCAGATGTTATTACGCTATTTCTCTATTCGGCGTCGACATAAATTTAGAAGAGGGATTGAATTATGGGAAATATACAGGAGGATTATTCAAAATCTACCAGATACGTTATTCAATATATCGATGTTGTCAACAGAGAAATGTGATTTTTTTTAAAGGAATAATTCATCTGCATCGATTTCTACGTCAGGACGTGCTCAGATAGATCAGATCATATATTAAAAAAAAATAAATATTGCAAATTCTAGAGAAGCAGATATTCTATATAATTCCATATCACCATACCGCTAAATATATTAGAAGCTAATTCAGGGTAAAAAAAATGACACATTATCCTTCCAACTGCATGTCTAATAGATTGTTTAAATAATTTATTTTTACAAGCTGCTTTTGGCAGTTTCTGTCAATTTTACAAGTTAGTAACAATTTTGACATTAGAGAATTATGTTTTATTTGTATCGCATATGTTAAAAATCATGGTACAACTGTTATTTCCTGTAATACATTATTTGGACGACGGAATAGTTGAAATTGAACCACAAAGTTTACGACAAATTATTGAGGATTTTTTTGTAAGAGAGAGAGAGAGAGAGAGAGAGAGAGAGAATTTATATTTTTTAAACTATATATGAATTTATGATGAGCATGTGAGACTTTGCCTCAAGATGAGGTTCAAAAGAAGCTATATATGATAATTGATTTATATTTACTTTTAAATCATTTTATTTGTATATAAAATGTTAATATTTATGAGGAATTATCAATTTTTTATTTATTGCAAGCTGAGTGCTTGTATACTTGTTTGATAATATGAAATATAGTTTAAAATTGTTAGTTTACAATGTTTATTCGAAATGTGCTACAATAATGGTATGTTTACTATTTAAGATTCTAAAACAATACCCTAAATTGGACTAAGATCTTATGCTAATACATAAACTGACATTTGATAATGACAAATGTATCTTAAACTGAATAAAAATTCAAGAACTTTTTATCTTATGATCTTATATGTTTCTATATGGTGTCACTTACGTACGAGGCACTAATTTGGTTTTTGAATTCACCGCGCTGCCAAGAAGTCGCCCACGATAATGATTATTCGAAGCAGCAAATACAAAATTTTTCCACGTCCGACTGCTACAATGATGTGTTTCGTTCTTTACTCTGGACAAGAACCGATTCATTTATTCCGTATTACTTGTATTCTTCCACTTGACCGGAGCAAACAATTTGTTCGCTTTTAGAAAACATTATTATTTTAAATGCACTGAATTTGATTTTTAAAATACTGGATATCGAAGAAATAATTATATAAAACAGACTACGGTCATTTAAATAGAAATTATGTCATTTAAGAAAGGGTTTTGTGTATTGTTTATGCTTGTTTATGCTTGCGTGCTTTCCCATTTATTATTTGATAACAACTAATTCTGACTTCGCTTTACGTATCTGAGGAACTTGACATATAAGCAAAAAACCAAAATTTCCTACAAGAAAACATAAATTAGTCATCAAACTAAAACCAAAGATACTTCTGATTAATACATCAATAACATTAAAATTGTTAAAATTTAAATTGTGCTGCAGTTCCGTCCTTGCAGCGAAATTCCTCATTTTCTAAATATAAATAACTTCTTCCGCAGAATATAAATCCACGTAGGAAGCCCGCTTAAAGTACATTGTATCTGTGGAGGGATCGAGATTGAATGGCTGCTCAGGGAAATGAGAAACTATTATGAATATTACAAAATCTTAGCTCAGCAAACTTTGTATATGGTAATTTCTTCGGTGCATTATGTGACGTCGCCGAGAGCCCGCCTTGAATCATATCTCGAAATCGCGTGGGCCCTAAGGGAAACCCAGATTACACCGGCCAACCACCACTCGCTCTTATTATTACCATTATCATGCCCTACTTTCAAATTTCAGACTGCTTCTCTCGCGAGGCACTCGTTTCTTTCCGAATAGATCCTTGTAGAGTCTTAAGACGGGGTTCGTTCTGCAGCTCTCCATTTTAATTAGGAAAATACATAACATGGTTTTACTTTTACATACTACCGTAAAAGTATATGTACAGGAAGTTTATTATATAACTATATGTGCTGAATATTAATTATATTATTTAAATATTTGTTAAGAAGTTAAATATCTCATTTATTTTTAAACATATCATTTATTCAAGGTAAACTTTTAAAGTTAATAATGTAGCCTAATGAATATTTTAAATATTAAGTATCTAAAAAAATATATAGATTCAATTTTTATAGGTAGTTTTGATACAATATTTTATATATCCGATGACCAGCTATAAATATTTCGGGGGAGCTATGGCCTAATAAAAATTATTTTAACATCTAGTAATAAGGATTTAAAAGTAAGTAGGTACACGGTCTGCGTCATAAAATTAGGTCAAGGGGTAGAAAATTTTATTTTGTATTTCTTTTAAGTTCTTTAAAATTACATTACCTAAGTTTTTATTCACATTTGTTATTTGTTAACAAATAATAAAGGGTCCGCCAATAAGCGCGCTCGATCTTTAAAATGAAATAAAGCAAGTTGTGTGAGAGGTATAAATGAAATTTATTTTTTGTTTGAAAGAGTATTCGAAGGCATTATGTATGGAAAATAATATCGGTCAAATGTCCACCTCGGCTTCGCTGGGTGGCGCGCATACGAGAAGTCCAATTTTCAATGACTCTGGCGCACAAATCGGGCTGTATTTCATGACACACCATCGTCGTTCTCGAAGAAATACGGCCCGATGATGCCTCCGGCCCAAAATACATACTACTACTATAAATACATAGTATTTATAAAAAATTTATAAATACAAACCATAAAAAACAAAATGTCATTGACTTTTAAAATAAATATGTAATTAACAAATTAATTAATTAGTAATCGAAAAGATAATAAAATAATTTAATATTTTGTCATTCCACCAATCGCAGCCATCAAACGCATTCGCATAGAATGAATTAAATTGGAAATATAATCTTCTTCCAAATTGTCCCAGCATTGTTCTTCAATACATTCAAGCAATTGGTTGCAATTTCTGGGGTGGAAGTTGCGCCTACCCATATCTCTAACCATTAAACCCCATACATTCTCAGTCGGGTTTAAGTTTGGTGTTCGGGAAGGCCATCTTAATACATTAATATTATTTTCCTTTATCCAGTTACGTACAATATTTGAGGTATGAATCGAGGGATTACCGTGCTGGAAAACGAATTCGCCATGAACCAATGGTAGCATAATATTCTCTAAAATATTCTCATACACTGGTCCCGTGAGCCTCTCTCCAATTTCCCAACAAATTCCGAGACCTCGATAACTTGCTTTCAAACGTCTCCGAGGTGTCCTAACACTCCCAAGAAAATTTGCGAACAAGTTCTGCCTTATATAATTTACGAAATCTACATCTTGTTCATTAGTGGAGACTCTTTGAACTGATCCCGGAGTTCATTTTAATGTTTGATCATTCCACTTTTTATTAATAGTACTTTTTCCTATATTAGAGTCCCCAGCAATTTGTCGTGCATATCTTCTATTCTTTGTAGAATTCTTGCTAGTTATTCTATTTTAATAACAAGTCATTGTGATTTTCTGTGACATACTGGGACGTCACATATGACATAACAAAGTCGTAATTGTAAATTAAATCGACTTACAAACAACCATCTGTCTTACCGACACACTTGACGCCATCGGTGCATTGGAGGAATTCATTCATGAAGTATTTTTGATTGTTTTACAATCCAAATTTCGAGGCAGCGTAGACGTAGTATCGGGATACAATCACTTGCAAAATGAGCAACAATATATCCAAAAATCCAGCCACCTTTTAAAAAAAATCTAATAACGTAAGTCCATAGGTACCATCAATGTTTGCGTGCACGTGATCCATAGAATTTTCTTAATCAAATCAGTTCAACGCCATACAATATTTATCCAGCGACGTTTCGTTAAATAGGGGTTTATCTATAATATATGCAAATAAAACGGACCAAAACGTAATTCGCATGTCTTTGCTTCGTGCAGTCACGTGATCAGTGACGCACGCCAACATTGATGGTATAGACTTGCAGTTCCAGAACTTTCCCCAAAATGTATATTAACAAACGCAAACGATTTGTTAATGAAGTTGCAAACTAGTAAATTCTTTAAACTACTGACAATATTTTTTGAATTCAAGTTATTTAAAAGGCATTAGATATTATAAATATTATAATTATTAACTGTTAACAATTATAAACCAAGACAATTAGTTTATATGGATATTTTGGATACAGTCGCTATTTTAAATTGTTAAATTGATCAAAGTGAAAGTGATGAGTGTTGAATACGCAAAATGGCAAAAAGCATTCTTGAAATGAATGAAAGTGTTCTTTTTTTGTCAGTTACTTGAATTTCAAAAATATTTTTTCTATGTTACATTTAGCAGTATAACTCGAATCATAAAATTATAAACTCCTAACCATTATGTCTAGAAATGATAGACTAAACTTTTACTGAGAGCATACAATTTTGATTTGGGTTTCCATCTCGGAGACAGTACGAGGGAGACGCAAAATATATCTAAAGTAATTAAATTTTGAGGCAGTTCGAACCGAGATATAGCCGTTTCAAGTTTCAATCTCTCACAAGCTCCAACGTAAAATATTATATTGTAAATTTAACAAAAAATACTTCTTCTACAAAAGCTGTTATGAAAAATATATCAAAAAATCGCAATTTGTCTAAGCTGTTCCACTATAGCTTAACTCGTTTTTTTAATTTTCTTCTGCACAGTACGATTTTTGGCCTCGGATTATTGAAATACTTGTACAGTGGGTCCTTAATTTTATATCAAATTCGGCTTGTAACGAAACCCCCAGAGAAGTAGTCAGATTTATGGATATATTTCAGCACCGAGCACTCTACTATAAAACATATCTGAGTCAAAACATAATATCATTTTTAGCAATGCTTTTCATCTAAAATACAGTGCAAATCTTTTCACTAACTTTAAATAGTATAAGTTTATGTGTGTTCTGAAGAAAATGTCTTACGTTTTACGTGTATAGTATGTATGAATGTATATGGGTCGGAGTGTAGTGGTTTCAATTCCACTACAGCACTTAGGCCTCATTAGGACCTTTTGCATTCCTTCTATTTACTTGAGTACTTTTCTTGAAACCATGCTATTTATTACGGGTAGCTTGGTGGCAAAGTCTCTTTACAATTTCTATGTATGATGTAAATTCTGAGTTACCGAGATTTATTACCCTGTCCTTATTACCATTTATCTGGGACCACGCGCCCGCGGCACATGTTGAGTGTTCCCAGATCTCAGTTGGACTGCCACAGCCCCTCCCCAAGCCTGCCTAGGTTACCCATCCAAGTGCCACCAACGCCCGCCTTGCTTAACTTCGGAGATCGAAATCTTACCGGTCAAGTCTCGCGGCTAGGCGGTCCCTCTCCGTTTTATAGTTTATACCTATAGTTTATACCTATATAGTTTATGTTTTTGTTGTATATATAAACATTTAAATAAACGTTTGTAGTTAATACATAGTTACTATTATTTATATTTTATTGACCCCCCTCAAAATATAACTAAAGAAATATTGATTACTTAAAAATTAAATAAAAAAAAACAGGGACCCACGAGATAGCCTCGAACCCGTTAGGATGGAGCTACTGCACTGTACTGGGGGATGTTATATTGTTGTTATTTATATATATGATCTAGGTTCCTATATTCTTTATGCCCAACATCTAACTGCACATTAGATGTATGTCTATTTTGTGTTATTTGTAAACATTTTCTTTGTAATTTAGCAAGTAGGTAGCTATCCTTTATTTTTCGGTAATATTTTATCGATTTCTACTGTTATGTCTGTCCTTCACATACTCAAAAGAAAAATATCCAAACACTTTCAGGCGAAAAAAAATATTTATGTAAATGACAATAGAATAATTGTCTAATATTTTCCATTTTGCTGGATAATTGGTTCATTGATTTGATGCATGGGAAATATTTTGTACGAATATCGACGAAACTGGCTCCAGAGCTTGCATGGACAAAATTGGCTGTCCCAATAATCACACACTAGAATGCGTGAATGAACAAACGGGCCTTCTCGCATATTAATAACCCATCCATCGTTTTTTACGTAACTAAAATAATAACAGGCTATTAAAAATTAGATCAGGCACTCGAACACACATTTTCATCTTTTACAAAAACTTGATATCTTTTAAGGCTCACACCTGTCTTCTATATGCTCGCATAATTGCTTTCTCTGGTCCACTGCGTATTATTTTTTACCTTTTTACTCACCCAACGCAGAGAGGCGCGTCGATGACAAAAAGTGCCGAAAATTACTTTCAAGATAATATGCTATTGTTTTCCATTGCTATGCACAAGCACTTAATTTAGTTAAAAAGTTGTTCAAGGTGGTCGAAATAAAATAAAAAGGGCAAAAAAATGGCCGAAAAAGGATCTTTTATTAATTTATTATATTACTCCATTATTATATTCAATTTATAATAATAATAAAAATAGTAATAATATATTTATTTACCGTAAACTGATACAATGGCAACAGGAATAGGTTTCGCATTATGTTACAACTTACATATTATTATGAGTTATTCCTTATTTCTTCCTTATTATCATATAATTCATTTAAATTACAAAAATAGATGGTAATTAAAAAATTTTTAAGAAATGACTTTATACTTGTAGCAGTTTTGATTATATTTGGTAATTCGTTATTAACGTAACTACTAGCGCAGAGCGAAGATTATCTCAACTTGCTCATATTATATTTGTTGATATAATTGTCTTTGGCACGTCGCGTATTAAAATTGTGTATAGGTACTTCTGTTAATATTGAAATTGCCAATATCGTGATGTAGGGTAGAGGCGGGCAAGTTGACATAGCCGGGCAAGACGACACATATTGCTTACCGCAATTCCTTACACGCCATCTACATTGACAATGCTATACAATCGTTGTACGTATTGATAGTACAGTACTGAACCACAAGTAGCAGGCGTACCTAAGTGTTACCGTTTCTGATAAATTTGAAATTTTGTGAATTTGAACCATCTAAATTCAATGTAAGTATACCTTTTTTTTAGCCTCCAGCATGCATATTTTTTTGTAAATTGATATTGTTACCACACATACGCTTTTAAATGGCTTTTCTTCATTTTATGCTGGAAGCTAGAATGCGTTATTATAGGTTAAGTACTCCTACATTACGAAATTCAAACTTCATACTTAACTGGGCAAGATGACATAGTGCTATGTCATCTTGCCCGCCTAATATGTCGTGTTGCCCGGTGGTCTAATTTATTGTTTTTTATTTGTTACAGATGGTATATAATTACAAAAGAAAGACTGACAGAGGATCGTGGAGGGAAGAAGACATGAGAAATTCATTAGAAGCAATTAACGCAAATAAAATGGGTTGGTTGAAAGCAAGTAAAATGTTTAACTTGCCACAAGTCACCTTACGCCATCGTGCAAATAATAAAAAAAATGCAGGTCAGACTAAAAAGCACCTTGGTCGACATATATCTTCACTTGGTTGAGATTTTGAAAATATGCTGGTGGAAAACATTTTAGAACTGGAATCAAGATTTTTTGCAATGACCACAACGGAAGTTCGAGTCCCGACTTTTCAGCTTTCCGAAAAATTTGGCGTACCACACCAATTTAATACAGGAAAAAAAGTCGTAGGAAAAGGATGATTTCACTTAATTCGGTTGTGACACCCACATTTATAGCTGCGCCATCCAGAAGCTACATCGCAGGCACGAGCGGAAGCTTTCAATAAAGTACAGGTGGAAAAATATGTCTCTCTTCATTAGAGGCAGTTATTGAAAAGCATGATCATTTAGGTATGCAGATTAGCGTGGAGTGAAAAATATGAAAATTGTAAATGGCAAATGCCTATGATTCTCGATTGTGCATATATACCTAATGCACGTCGATTTTTAACCAAATCGGTCAACAGAGGTGGCGCAGTGACATTGAAAATGTGTAAAAAGGAGCATTTTTGGATTTTTCATATTTTTTAAATCAATAATTCAATTTTTTAAGTAACTCTCCATAAACTGAAAATCCGTCTGTAAAAAGTTTGACAAATAAAATATATTCGAGTACCTTGGTAATTAGAATTGTGTGTCAAAAAACGTCGAATTCGGTGAAATTGATGACCTTTCAAATTTTAAATTTTCAAGGAACTCAAAAATATTTTATTTGGAAAACTTTTTAGAGATGCGGTTTCAGGCAGAGAATTATTTAAAAAATCGAATTATTGATTAAAAAAATATTAAAAATCTAAAAAACTTCCTTTCAAATTCTAAAGTCTTTTCACTCATTTTCAAGGTCACTTTTAAAGTTTACCGATATGGTTTAACAGTGACGTCATTACTTTTAGGTACCTATATATGCATATTTGAGCAATATGCACCATAGGAATTCGCAAATTGCATTATTGCAATTTTGTAGAGACCTTTAAACATTAGCGTGGAGTAAAAAATATGTTTTACTCCACGCTAATGTTTAAAGGTCTCTACAAAATTCTCCGATGCTGAACAAATAAAATCCGAATCATTAGTTTTTACACGATATAAATTATGTTAATTTCGGTAGATTGACCACAGACAATGATATTGTAATTTAGAGTTCACTTCACGAGTGACTAGTATGTTATTAGTAGTTATGTTGTTAGTAGTTAGTAGTTATATTGAATTTCTCTTTTAGAGCATAAGTATAAGATAGCAAAGGAGGATTTTGATAATTTGGAACATATGTATGTTGTCGATTTCTTTGCAGAAGGAAATGTTACCATCTCCTTGTTTTACTTGTTCTTACGTTGTTTGATGTTATTTCTTGACTATCCTGATAGTGAAATGAATAAAAACTGTTTTGTGCATGTTTATCATTAATGAGTTTTATAGCACCCACTTTCAAATTCTGAAATAACTAGGTTGGCTTTAATTTCTATATCTCCCATATAACGCTCCCACTGGTTATTAACAATGTGTCATCTGCATATATAAATATTTCACCCACAGTCATATCATGTTGTAGAAAATCGTTGACAGGTATTAGAAACAGAAAGAGTCCAATAATGAACCCTTGAGGTATTCCAGTTGGCTTATCCACTTCTTTTGAGAAGTTGTTACCAGCAGACACTAAGATTAGTTAAGTACATGATGAACTGTAGAGTATTATATAGCATATGGTCATCACTGATTAAAATTTTCTGAATATAGATAACTTGGATAGCTAATACCTGAGGAAATCCTTCATATATTATTATGATAATCTCATGAGTACACTGTATATATTGAACAGATCAGATTAGCCAAGCCCTTCCCAGATTATATAAAAATGCATTAAAATTCAATACAGCAATAATCTTAAGCAATATGTCTCGCGTGGTGTATGATATCACCATTACGAATGCATATGTAAATGATATATTTTTAAGCTAACTGCCAGTCATGTAAGCGTAGTCTGGCTACCAAATAAATCCAAATCGATGAAACTCTTCATATGGTGCATCCTATATTAAAAATTGAATTTAGAATATTTTACATGTGGGTAGATTGACGGTAGCGAATACACAATTTCCAATATCATATACCTACCACTTTATGGCTCTTACGTGTCTACTCGAATATATCGAGTGCCCGAGAGAAAATCCAGATTGAAATATCCTTTATCCGTATGTATCACCCACTACTTTTTTCCATACCTTAACAGAAATAAGTACTTCTTTGCTGATCATGTCGCATTATAATTCTCATATATCTCTAGAAGTATTTCAGAATGTGTTGAAGGTCCAGTGCTCTTGCGGTGTCGTGCGAGCTTTCATAGGTTCAATTATTTAATTATTTAAGGTGAAATCTATAATTATTTACATACGCAGATTTTCAGTTATAAGAAGCAAACTGAGGACGATACTCATATCTCTAGACTATATCTACAATGAAGTGTCTAAGGACAAAATCGCGTCTGTCATTGATGTGCCTCAAGTGACTGAAATAAATATAATTGCTTGCTAAATATAATCAATATAGTTAGTGTGCATATTACGAAGGTACCAATAATGTAACACAAATAATTTGTAATCTACAGATAAGGGAGAATATAGATACAGGAGATAAAACAACAGCTATAGAAGGCAGTTGCAAATTGACTTCAGAAGTCCAAGTATTATGTCAGGGGAGGTTCCTATATTTTTGCCACCTAAAGAAAAGCAAAGCGCATGAATTAGAAAGGGACATAAAAAGGATGAATAAGTTGGAAAAAGAGAAAACAAATATGAAATCTGACACAGATAAAGGTCAGAACTCTTTTTCTTACTAAAATAATAGTGATCGAAAAGTGTAAACAACTCTAGCAAATAATATATAATATGAAATTTTAGTAGTTTTGCAATTTTATAGCTTAGCAATATGGCTTTCGTTCGGTGGCAGCCAATCTATTCTCTGAACCAAGTAAATATCCAAGTAAATCCAAATGATCCAAGTAAATATTTACTTGGATCATTTAAAGTAATTTCGAACTTGCTAGCGCTCCCTCGTGCTGAATAGATACCCTACAAAATCATGAGGAAACAGTTAAGTACAGACGTCGAATTATTTTACTTTGAGTTGCTCCGCTCCTGTTTCTGTTGCACTCGAAGACGCACTCAGCGAGGATGACTTGGAACACTTTTCTTGTTTACCTTTTACGTTTTATCCTTGACCATTTTAAGTATTACTTCACTATTTACTCACCACAGAACTTACACGATTTAACCTATCCACTGAGTATATCCCACTTCTGGTGTAAAAGATTTTAATTCTCACTTAATATAACACTAGGCCAACTACCAAGGCACCCAGGCACACGATCATCTTCAATGTTAACAACACCATGCCCAATTCGATGAAAAAATGTCTAACATCTACTTGCTTTTACGCCTAAACGTAATACTGCTTTTTATGTACTTCATATAATGGAACATTTTTAATATTTATATAATATATTTAACAATTGTTGCTATTATTAGTACACATAGTATTGTATTCTCATTTGAATTGCATTATTATGAAGATGTCAAAATATTGATTAACCGTACTAGTTGAAAAATACTACTATACTTGAATAGTACATGACATATTTTTCTATGATATTATTTGTTAATCGGATTCCTGGAACACCTGTACACATTACAGCCATCCCTTTAACCACATAAATACGTATTATTATAAAAAATACCTGTTTTGATGATCCATAGATTGCGTGTCATGTAAAACGTTTTGTACTGGGGCCGTGTAAGGGTATAATTTAGGCAAGTCCCTCAAATTTCTTGTAATAAAAGGAGTTCGAAGATAGACAATCTTTGGGTAATAAAAAATACCTTCACCCGGTCTGTTCATAAACGCATAAGCATCACATATGCTATTAGAGTATTCAAAATCCCCCGCGGCTATTTTACTAGCCTCTTTATTCATTTGAATTTTTATAGCTATGGACCTATATAGCACGCACGTCAAAAATGCAGCTTGATAATACAACGGAGGATGCAGATATGAAAATTGCACACTTCAAATCATGACTGACGTTCACTCTTGAAACTATAGTATTAAAAACCCCAATTTTCTGCAACATAACTGCAGAAAATGATGGTGCTTTGAAATGAGATACAGATGCAAATAGAAAATGACAGGAAATAAAAAAAACCTAAATCATGTATGGTCAAAAAACTACTGGTGTATATTATATACCATTAACTGCCAATAATTATTTAATACAAGCTGTCACTGAGACTTCGTCCGCGGGAATTTAAAGCGCGTCTGAGCCGGCGCGACTGGCAGCCTTTATGATATCCAGTTGTTGGAGAGGGAAGCGGTGGAAGGCGCCTATTATTAATTATTTATTAGTGTTTAATGTATACTTCCATATTTGAATCGGATTTTGTTCACAATTTCATGGATTTTATTTTTTTTGTCCAAAACACTAATTCTTTTCTGAAATAAAGTTAGCCTAAGTTACTCCTTATAAAATCAGCTATCCGTCAAAATTAATCGTGCCGTTTCGAAGATTAGCCGGAACAGACAGACAGACAGCCAAGCAGGCAGGCAGGCAGACAGACAAAACATTTAAAAATTGTTTTTTGTTATAAGTACCGTATAAACTTCCATTTGCATTTAGTAAAAAGCTGTTATTTTGATATTACAATCAGACACTTCAACTTTATTTATTACTATAGAAAGTATAGATTAAAATACACTTCGCCTCAAAATTACTGCACCAGAAAAAAAAATGGCCACAATTTCAAAGTTGATGTTCTCGCGAACTGCCAAAATTATTTTGATTTTTTTAAAATTTAATATTTTCGACAGATAATCTGAATCACTTCGTTTTTATCAGGAAATAATAGATTATTCTGGAAGAATTTGATTGGTTGGATTTGGAAGAATTGAATGAATTGGAGCAGAAATCTAGTTCATGGTATCCATGCCCGTTTTCTCCCTGTAAGATAACTGTTACCTTTGCTATGTCTCAGTAGCGGGTCGTGGTCTTTTGATTCGAGGAGGATAATCTTATAGGACAACCATTAAAATGCGCCGAAGGCAAAATTTTTGAATTTTTCAAGGTCAGTGGCCTTAAATGATACAAGTAATTTGTTATAGTTTTTGATGACCCCGAAAAAATATTGCCATACAAAATTACAAAAATTTGGATGGTACTTGCTAAATATCGTAAGTAATTCTTTATAATTTCCCCGCTTAAAAGATTCTATTGATTCGCCATGACCACCAAAAGCTAAATCTTGCGATGCCAAAAATATTGTCGCGTCTATTATTCGCTTTAAGTTATTACGGTTTCGCCTCATCTCTTTATTATATACGAGTATATTATTTTTGTGGGGGCTATCTATAACAATTGCATTATCTTGTTTACCAAATAACCCAATCTTATATGACGCAGAAATATATTCTTTAATACACTGATAGTTTTTTTGATAATTTGGTGTTAGGCTTGGCGAACAAGATAAAACCTGGGCATCGCATCAGGTCTGTAAAACTTCTACAAAACATTTGCGACAGTGGACTACCGGGAAAAGAAAGTCTGAAATTCGGCGTACCGATGGTTTGGAAAGAACCCAAAAACCACTTAGATGACTGCTTTTTTGCCTAGTATATATTATTGAAATTGATCGAAACAACCGGAGAATATGGAGTTACCCCGATTTAGTCTCACTCAGAGGAAGTGTCGATCCCAATGTTTCACCAGAGCTTTGTAAGGACAATTATTGTCCCTCTACTGATAACGCTAAACGCTTGTGATTCTAATGAAGGAGATACTGTTATGAGGGGATGTCAATAATTCCTCAACGTTTCAAACAGAATGAGTTAAATGACCTCGCCAGATATCTCAACCTGTCAAACGAAGCTTCTGAATTACTGGCTTCCAGGTTGAAGGAGAAAACAATTGCTGGAGGAGAAGAAGAAACCAAAATTACCTTTTACCGTATAAGAGAAAAGGATCTGCTACCCTTCTTTTCTCAAGAAGACAATCTTGTATTTTGTCACAACATTAGAGGAGTCCTGGAAAAATGGGTATTCCTGACTATTCTCCAGATGATTGGCGCATATTTATGCACGATTACTCTGCGATATTCCCCGATTATCAACGCAGGCTAGCTGCGTTATAAATCGCCGAGTTTGACTCGCTATCACACAGACCGCTGACGTATCCGTTTACATTTCATGGTAATTCCAACGTAATATCGAATAAGGGATGCTGGGCCGAACTATGATTTCACACTTTTACAGAATAGCCTCCGATGGCGCTGCGTTTACGCCACAAGTATTTATTCAATTAAATTATTGAAATTACGCGCTCATATTTTTACAGCTGTTCGATCATAAATGAACCTAGACTAATTTTAATATAAATATAATATAATATATCAATGTCACATGTCAATATAATATAAAATGTCACTACTTAAATATTTTTAAGAAATGACAATAAATAATATTTTATTGCTAGCAAAATGAATGTGGAGGCTTAGCCTTCCTTGCCTCCTCTGAGGAGCCGCCACTGCTATGTCTACGTCAGAAATTCTCATCCCCAATTGCATCAATTTGCGTCTTCATCACCTCATCAGTTGTCAAGTGAGACGATTCCAGGTACCGATGACCTCTTTCTTATTGGAAAAAAATAGGACAATTCGCATACAAATATTTTCAGAGGTAGATCAGATATGTAACTAACTTGCATAACAAGTAGATATTACCCAGTATATGATAAAAATTGCTGGATTCCATATGATTTTATTTCACAATGAATTATTGTAAATAAAACATTTGTAGCAATTTCTTGTAATTCATTGCAATGTATAACACACAAACGCATAGTCACACACAGATACTTTAGATGAACAAAGAAAGAACTACAAAGAGGATATTGGAGGATTTTATTATGGATATAAGCATAGCTATCTTAATCCGATTAAAGTTTTTATGAAATGTTTCGCTTTTCTGATGAACATTGATTTTAAACTGCTATTATTTTTTAAGCTGTCTTAATCCTCCGAGGCTACTAGTCACTATAAATAATACCAATAGCCTAATAAATAACCCTAGTGTCATTTTTAAAACAAATTAATGGCTTCCAATTATTTTTAACAAGGGATAGAGCCCGGTAAATGGTTACAATACGTCATTTATCGCATGCAGTTCGTAATAATTCTGGCAAGATTCATGTTTCAGATTAGAGGTATGTAACGCGACTCTAAGATGTTGTAGGGACATTCAGTCACACCGCGGTATTCGATCCCCCATGGGGTAGCGCAACGTCGAAACGAGGTAGCTATTCATTAGTCATTCCCGAGCGCCGTATACATACAGAGAAAACAATTGATTGATAAGTCTGGATAACCTACAGAAAAATAAACGCCCGACGGGAATTATCAAATTGATTCGGAATAATACGCACGCAAACCATATATCATATACTGATTTTATCGGAAAAAAGACTAAGAAATATTGTACGGTATAAAATGAATAGCGGCGTGTATTATAAAATTAATCTTGTTTTCGTATTTCGGTGGCTTGGAAAACGGTATAAATAGGTATCAAGATTTTATCAAAAATTTGTTTTTCATATTGTTCCTGATTATTTTACGATGAAATATATTTGAAACAATACCGACTATAGCTGAATAGATTCTTACTTTTCCATACTGCGTGTGAAATGGGTTAAAATGGCGACTTTGCGATTTTCAGTGATTTGCTTAGACCGTCATCGATGTCACTAGTTGACTAAGGACAAAAACATCTTTCATAACAGTCATATGTGCAGAGCAATGAATTTTGTTTTGACATATTTCTCTTTATTGTAATATGTTACATTTTAGAGAAAAAACTTAATTTTAGAATAAAAACTAAAAATAAATATTAATTTTATGTGACAACGAGAGAATTTTATTAAAATCCAAATATGTCAGAACCTGATTCAATTACCTTTGTACCATATTGTAAAATTTCAATTACGAACATCATACCATTACCGATATGGTGGTCCAAGAAATATTTATGTTTTGTAGATAGTTTACCACCATGCTTCTCAATGAACTATAAGTATTACGTAAACCTACAAGCAGTTGCTCGCTCTTTTGCAGATTTAGCATCTGTCAAATAGGTGGCGCCACATATCATTAGGAGTTTATATCTTTTTGTTCTTGTTGGTGTTTACTTTTAAAACATCCTATTATAAAAATATAAACATATAGAAGTATAGAACGTTAAAAACATACTGAAATTTATTTGAACATAAAACTATCATAAAAATTTGCAAGCACAAACCTTATAGGTAAGCATTGAATTTCCGCGTCATCTAGCTGCGTATCATTCGCATACTAGTGAATTATACAACTAGATAGGTAAGTATGCAGAAATCTGATCATAACCCTGAGTTTGCGACTTTGCGGAGAGGGCCGCTCGCGCCACCATTAGAAAGATGGCTGCCAAAAGCAGTTACGTCCTAAAAGTTGGACAATAAATTAAAGAGCATAAAATCCTACATAAAATAATATATATTCTATGATTTTTTTTGTCAGATTTTTTTCTCGTTCTTCTTGTTCTAGTTTTCTTGGTTGCTACATCACTAAATCTACGTTGAGCTAAATAGAAGATGGAAATGCTATCAGAAATCGTAGAATAATCGTCCATAATCCTGGGTACATTTGCAAAATCGGCTACTACAGCCGAAATTCTTGATAGCCATTCTTAAATTAAATTTTTAATTCCTCATTTGTCGTTAGTTCTATTAGTTCTTCCTCTATCTGGGATGATCCTGCTGTGTTGCCATTTGAAAAGGATCCAAAACCCCGTCTGGTATGTCCATTTTTAAAATATCATTCAAATAAAAATGTATACAAATGAAGTTGTCGCGCAATTCTGTGTCTAACTCTATCACAGACCTAAACATATTGTAAAATCCTGTTTAATCTTGTCGACGTATGTACGCTCACTTGCTCACTCCCGAATGCCCCGAAGACGTGATAAAAACGTTTACAATACATACAATAATAAAAATTAACCAATATTATAGTTTACATTACTATAGTACGTGCATTAATAGTATTTTATTGTCTTTTTGTTTTGATATTTTTTTTACGCCCACGCCACATCTGCCCTCTGTGCAATTTCAATGCCCCCTAATTTTCTCTTGGTCTTCTACTGCCCCCGTGAAAGTCTCAATCGCCCACAAAAGGGCCTTATTGCCCACGTTGAGTACCTATGGTGTATATTATGCACAAAATTTTAATGTTTTTCACATTTCATCCCCTAGAATCACTCCGTATAAGACTAGGAATTTCGTTGTTTCTAAAGGTGAGGAATCATATAAAATAATTTTCAGCCCAATGTAATTAAGATAGTAGTTTCCTTTATTAAAAGCTTTAAATTTATCTTGTCTATACTGGGCTATATAATCGCCACTAAAACTAAACGAAACACGTCACTTCGCCTTCTCATATATCACGTTATTTTATGACAGTACTGTGAATAAAAATATCCACAAAAAAATAGTGCACATAAATCGTAGGTACTTTAGCATTTGACAGAAAGACAAACAAAAGTCGTAAACACTAAATAACGGAAAAATTTATAGACGCTACTCGGCGACATTCGTACATAAAATTTTAATTGGGCGTATAAAAAATTTGTGCGAGCAACCACACCGAATACGAATGTCGTTTATAATTTATATTTCGTACCAATTAAAGTATGTTTATGCGCAACCAAAGCATAAACATGGATAGTATGAACAATTAAAATTTCGGCGAGTTACAAGTTTTCGCTTTGAGACGTCACACTGGGATTCTCAAAGGTATAAAGGAGGCAACTGCAGTTAATAAATGATGTACACCGAGATTTTATGCTGAAGAGTAAAAAATGATTTAGGGCAGCAGTTAAAGCGAATTCTATAAGAAACCGAGGCAGGACATGTATTAATCGTACTGGCAACTATTATTCATTGCTGCTGAAACAAGACAATTTATTAATTTATTACTCGGAATGACTAAAATACTTATGCAATGGATGCATTTTTCATTCAAAATAGGAATAGCCACTGCCAAAAATTTAATTTAAAAATATTTCAATTAAATATTGTATTATCAGAAAAAGCCAACAAACTTTCGAAAACTACGATAAAACCATCCATTTTCCAACCATATCTATAAAAATGCTTTGTGATCTTCCTCCTACACTTCGACTATACATGGTATTTCTATATTGACACGACAGATTTTAAGGGGTGATTTTTCACAAAAAATAAGGTGGGTCTTTCATATAAATTGTTTTCCAAAACCCCTTCCCCTCCAAGTTACAGCCCTCTAAAATTGAAGAATAAGAATTGTTTTTATTTATTTTCTTCACTATGGAAGAATTTAGAAGAATTAAATTTGGCGAACAACTTGCACTAATAAAATGGCAGTGTATGACAATTGTAGCCCTGAGATATTGTTACAAGGGGGTAAAAAAACAACTCTTATAATATTTTTCTTCAGAATTTTTTAACGCGTCGATATTTTTTTATTTAAAAATTTGATGTGCAAATATAGCTTAAATCTGCAAGTTTTTTGCATTTTTCTACCAGAAATTGATTCTTTGACTATAAAAAATAAAATTATGCTCCCATTGCATTCAAATAAATTAATTCACTAAGAGGTTGTTGTTATCGGTGAAGTATTATGAGAAGTATTGCCATTGTTCTTGTTGCAGATAGAAGCCATCGTTGCATATCATATTTTTAAATAAAGAAAAGTCGATGGGTTTTTTTCCCAATTTTAGAGGGCTGTAACTTGGAGAGGAAGGGGTTTTGGAAAAAAATAATAAGAAATATTAACCTTGATTTTTGCTGAAAATCACCCCTTAAAATATTTCGCATCAATTTAAAAGCACCCTGTATATACACAATAATTACAAGTATTCGATGGCCTACCTTGTGGAAGTACTGGGATACATATTAAGCATTCAGGCGTAATCAGTGCTATCCTTGAGCCTTTGACAACGGCAAAAAAACTGAGGAACTGCAAATATTTTTTTTGATGCATGGATGTACCTGTGACGAGATTATAAAACAGAGACATACGAGGAAGATATATGGGTTGTAGTAGATTCATTATGCTAATTAGTTATTGTAGTTGCTACTGTTACCTTGACCCTGGAGAGGACTAGAACCTTTGATGTGACAATAGCACTGTTGATGATGACGACGACGATGAAGTTTCCATGAACAGCAAAACACTTATACTTCGACGCGCTTTTCGCCAATCAAGTTGGCATCATCCGGAGAAAACGAATCTTACACTAAGATGCTCACGTATTAAAAATTATTTACGTGGTGCAGCGAATTTTGTCACGTTTCAACGAACCGTTATCAAGTAACTCATAGAGCAGACTATACGGGATAGGTCCTTTGTCACTATTTGTACTATTTTTATATTTTCTAATTTCTATGCTCTCAGATTTTGCAATCGACATAAAATTGCGAGTTTTAATATTACATTGGCGAAGATTTTTATATTTCTTATATTTCAGAGATGTACTGTTGTGACGCTCTACGTTGCGGCACGGAGTTTTTGCAACTGGCGTCAACTTCTGTTTAGAGTACCGAGGCGCCACTTTTCCCTACATGCGGCACTGTAGGGGCCTCGGATAATTACGAGTTTCTAACAAGTTTTAATAGTTCTCCGATTTATACAATCATCAGGTTTATACAACTATCCTTTTCTATCACTAAGTACGGCTATGGACATGCATACATGCATGGGTGATTCAGTCTTATTACATCATACGTTAAATCGTTTTTTACTTTTCTTTGATCTCCCTTTCATAATTGACTTACTTTCTCCTGTCTTCGTCTCTGGTGAAATGTAACTGCTCGCCAGCGATATCGGAATTAATTATAGGAGACTAGAATGTTCTAGAATCTGTGACGTCAAGCGTGCATTATATATATATATATATATATATATATATATATATATATATATATATATATATATATATATATATATATATATATATATATATATATATATATATATATATATATATATATATATATATATATATATATATATATATATATATATATATATATATATATATATATATATATATATATATATATATATATATATATATATATATATATATATATATATATATATATATATATATATATATATATATATATATATATATATATATATATATATATATATATATATATATATATATATATATATATATATATATATATATATATATATATATATATATATATATATATATATATATATATATATATATATATATATATATATATATATATATATATATATATATATATATATATATATATATATATATATATATATATATATATATATATATATATATATATATATATATATATATATATATATATATATATATATATATATATATATATATATATATATATATATATATATATATATATATATATATATATATATATATATATATATATATATATATATATATATATATATATATATATATATATATATATATATATATATATATATATACGTTTCAACGAACCGTTATCAAGTAACTCATAGAGCAGACTATACGGGATAGGTCCTTTGTCACTATTTGTACTATTTTTATATTTTCTAATTTCTATGCTCTCAGATTTTGCAATCGACATAAAATTGCGAGTTTTAATATTACATTGGCGAAGATTTTTATATTTCTTATATTTCAGAGATGTACTGTTGTGACGCTCTACGTTGCGGCACGGAGTTTTTGCAACTGGCGTCAACTTCTGTTTAGAGTACCGAGGCGCCACTTTTCCCTACATGCGGCACTGTAGGGGCCTCGGATAATTACGAGTTTCTAACAAGTTTTAATAGTTCTCCGATTTATACAATCATCAGGTTTATACAACTATCCTTTTCTATCACTAAGTACGGCTATGGACATGCATACATGCATGGGTGATTCAGTCTTATTACATCATACGTTAAATCGTTTTTTACTTTTCTTTGATCTCCCTTTCATAATTGACTTACTTTCTCCTGTCTTCGTCTCTGGTGAAATGTAACTGCTCGCCAGCGATATCGGAATTAATTATAGGAGACTAGAATGTTCTAGAATCTGTGACGTCAAGCGTGCATTATATATATATATATATATATATATATATATATATATATATATATATATATATATATATATATATATATATATATATATATATATATATATATATATATATATATATATATATATATATATATATATATATATATATATATATATATATATATATATATATATATATATATATATATATATATATATATATATATATATATATATATATATATATATATATATATATATATATATATATATATATATATATATATATATATATATATATATATATATATATATATATATATATATATATATATATATATATATATATATATATATATATATATATATATATATATATATATATATATATATATATATATATATATATATATATATATATATATATATATATATATATATATATATATATATATATATATATATATATATATATATATATATATATATATATATATATATATATATATATATATATATATATATATATATATATATATATATATATATATATATATATATATATATATATATATATATATATATATATATATATATATATATATATATATATATATATATATATATATATATATATATATATATATATATATATATATATATATATATATATATATATATATATATATATATATATATATATATATATATATATATATATATATATATATATATATATATATATATATATATATATATATATATATATATATATATATATATATATATATATATATATATATATATATATATATATATATATATATATATATATATATATATATATATATATATATATATATATATATATATATATATATATATATATATATATATATATATATCAGTTGTGTCACGGGCGGTGACAGAACTGATATATATTCAGTGATATTATAAACAGAATTGTTTCGAATGCTCACAACAAAAGGGGAATTTTATGAAAGTTATAACAAATTTTGTTTTTATTCCGGTTAATAGACGGGATTTTTTAAACGGTTTTAATTTGCTTGAGTTCGTATATTTGTTTGTTTGTTTATATTATGTTTGTTTCAAATCTTGCAACAGCTATTTCAACTCCTTCCCAATGAGCTAGAGACTTGAAATTTGGCACGAATACAATTTAATATTTTTTTATTGAAATAAATCGAAATGGCGGATCCAAAATGGCAAACTATTCTATTTATAAACCGATTTGTCTCAAAATTGACACTTTGAGGTGTTTAAGGTCACCCAATACAATTTTTGACTCAAACTTAAAACGGTCAAAATGGCGGACTATCCTATTTATGAACCTATTTGTCTCAAACTTGAAACTTTGTGTTGTTTAATGTCGCTCAATACATATTTGACACAGATCTAAAAAAACAAAATGGCGCACTATCAAATTTATGAACCGATTTGTCTCCAACTTAGTTGGTACTTGGGGTTGTTTAAGGTTGCTGGGCTCATTTGGTAGTTTTTAACGTTTTAAGTTATATAAAAACGATATTTCAAATACGCCCACATTTTTAGTTCACCTCCACAAGTTCCACTGTCCACCTCCTGCCTCCATCATCAAACCCTTGTCACCAAGTATAATGTATGGGACCCGTTAATAGCAACCAAATGAGACCAGTAACCAGCCAATTGAATTTCGCTTCATGTTTCTGGTCCACTCAATCTCCACTAGCTGTTCCCAGCGAGAACCTGGCGCACTATGTATGCGCTGGCGTCCTGGTCTTCCACGGGCGGTTTGCGAGGAAGGGGAAAACAGAAGCGACACGTAATTCCTGTGACACAACATACTTAGTTACGGAGATGGAAGATGGACTCCCGATTTCAGTACAGGTAATATATTTTTATTCATTTCGACAGATATTAGCATAGTTGCGACGGATTGTTCCATTGTTCCCTTACCATATGAACTTCCGAAGTTCCGTTGTGTATGTTCGACGTTGTTCCGCTGTCATGTAATTTTTAGTGTGCCTAGGGCTACTTTCTTTGGTATTGGAAATCGTGATTTTAGCGCACGGTGCCCAGAAAATGTGTTTTCATTTTCGACGTAAGCAGAACTGAATCGGAAATAAATTAAGAATGCCTGTCTAAAAATAAATAAGTTCATATGGTCAGTATTAACTTATAAATATAAAATATAAGATTCCTTAGCCTAATATTTATAATACTGAAAATTAGCGTAATGAGTTGTTAAATTATTTTACTTATATTTAAAGTACTGGCTTAGTAGTGAACTGTATCGACCGTATATTTATAGAAACAAAATATTTGTTGAAAAGAGCTAACAAATTAAGATGTCAGGATCTCTAGTGAGATATTATGGCAGATATACAGGTTACATTGACAATCGCGGAATAATACATAGCCTCGTGCCTGGCACAATAGTCGAAATCTGATTTAAAACCGAGAATAATCCCGGTGTCGCTCTCCATATAGGTAGGTATCCTCTTGATCAAACCGAGATGATTTTTTGCTCCTATTAAAAATTTTAGGACATACGTAGTTGTAGCGTGCGAGGGCCTCAGAGGATACTGCTGATTAAACGAAACTCTAGGAGAAACATAATTCGAGGGGATATATAAGTGCTGACACAACTGGTGATGCCACCTTTGCAAACAGTAACATTTTCTATTTTATCACAGACTTTCTTACCTGCTTAATCATACAGGATGATTTTGCATAATAAATCCAAAAATATGCCAAAAATAAAACGCGAAAAAATTATTGAAGATCTGGCTAAAATATAGAGTCTGTATATGATATGAATGTCAATAAACCGACTCAGTTCACTGGGGTAAATGAACGGCAGGAAATTGGGTTGATCACCTTTTTAGCAGGTATTTACCCTGTTTTGCATTTCATTGTTGCCGCGTATTGACGTATTAATATTAAGTATATTTAAACATGGACTTATTTATAGTATTTTTTGTTACAATTGAGTGTTATTGTTATGTGTATATTTTAATGTATCGATCGATATTTAAATGATAATGGATTTGTTATCACATACGGCAGCTAATAAACGGTGAAGCTAAAATACGATTTGAGCTAGTGAATTTTATATTGAAAGATGAGCGTAATGGAATATGAACATTTACATCGCCATATTCTAGACACGAGGGCTTTTACGGACACGATGGACGCATGTATGCGGAGTTCGTGTGATTGTAATGCTTTCTTAAATGTTACAATTATAATAAGTCTTATTGAGCCAATAATTGTTATAAATGCAATCTCATTTTAGTGCTTTATGAGGTAAAGAATGGTAGTAGTTCAATTTACATATTATATTCTTGAACGTTTCTTGGTAGGGTGATAGAGTAGCGGAACTCAATACGGGCGTAGAAAACTTCCTACTTACAACTTTTCTCAAGAGAGCAACTGCACACATACGACGAGAGAATGTTCCGTTTTATTGCCTCGAAAATTAGGTATTTTAGCGCAAAATGCGAGGGAATATGCAAAATTTACAAACAAGATGTGTTTTCAACATATATACATCCTCGTAAATTTCTACCTTTCTCTCATCTTGGCCGGCAATTCCAGCGAAAATATGCTAACCTATAAATTTGCCGGCCGGGACTGCAGAAGTATTTACTTTAATATTTTATAAGGGTGAAAGTTGTAATAAAATTGTAAATTTTACGGGATGCTTATGAAATATTTGCTTTATCCGCACAACAACGGACGCGGTAAAATACTAAGTCGGCATAAATATGGTTCCTTTATCTGCGCCTCGCCTCTATTTTATATACAAGAAATATTGTGGTACGGAAAACGCCGTAAATTTTAGTGGTGAATTTGTAGGTATTCGGGGAACTGATAGCCCGCACTGTAGTAACGAGTCCACGGTTTGCATACAGCTTTTCGTATTTTATAGTAATATTTCTACTATATCCAACGCTCGAAGCTATATAAATGTCCTTCGTGTCTATACCATTCTGCCCGATATATTTGTTACTAAAATTGATAACACATTGCGGAAACCTGGAAAATGTGTTTTATTTTTATGCCATATTATTTATACCTCTATTATAACTATATATAAAATTTCTCATCTCTTTCCTAATTAAAATATCAGTAATATATTCTGAATTTCATTATTAAGTCGGTTTTTATTCATATTGTTACAAAATATACGGAATATGTCAATCACAAGTGTCCCAATAACCTCTCCGAACTAGAAGATTACACTTCTCCACTTCATTCACGTAAAAATTTGACGGGTATTGTGATTAGATGTTCTATTGTTTCCTTGTTAGATAGTTGCACATCGGACAAAATAATAAACCATAGGTACTTACAGATCTACTGAAAAACTAAAAATAAGCCTAAATAATGCCTAAATACGCCTGGTTTCAAATATATCAAGACTCGGTACATGAGGCAGACTGTAAACTGTTGGATATAACTGAGAGTTGGGCCAATTCAAATCAACGTGCAGCCATAAAACTTGTTATTTGTTACCAGTTGACGGCTGGCTGTATTTTTTCCGAAACTTCCCGGACAATTTTAGATCACAAAGGGTATCGGTTTAATGAAATCCAATTAAGGATTGGTCTGAACGAAGTCTATTGTAACTAGTGATATTGATTCGCCTGAGATTCTCTGCGCTATAACGCATCCCCCATCAAGGGCCTCCTGGCAGTCCGCGAGGGCAAGGCACGCACATAGCATTCGCAACACCCTGTGCTCTTCTCCTACCCCTGCCGTTGCTCCCACAAACTCACACTGTTACAATGTATCACACCAATATACAGAGATAAGCTGGAAGCACAACAGCTGTGCTCGCTGGATATTGTTTCTAATCTCCTATTTGATGTTGCAGCGCAAACGTTCTTACTTACTGTTAATTGCGATATGGCTGCCCCTTATTAATATGCACATGGGGTCTATTTTCTTGTCGATCCCCCAATACTGGATGTCATTGTATACCTAAACGTAATTACATTTACTTTCCGTTAGTTGACATAACTTAAATATTTGAAAGTATATTGTACTATGTATATTCTCTAATATGATATCTTAAAATGCCAAGGCGCGCCATCTAGCATTCGTGATTAGGACTCATGTATAAATTATTACAGGTTTCTTTGCAGCATTATCAATTGCATTATCGATATATCACAGATTGTTAATGGTTTCTTAGCCCATATTATTTAAGAACCAGTTGGTTACTTTTTTTATTTAATCGTTCTTTTCTAGTTGTGTGACTAGGCGAGGTTGTTAGCTCTATGATGAGACAAATTTAATTTTTCTTTTTCTTAGCGTGCTTGGGTAGCTGCCTGTTAATTTTTTGGAGATTAAGTGCGTCCTTACTAGATCAAGTACTGTGTTACTTTCCATATTTGGGACTCTTGGGGAAGTCACTGTTTATGTGTTTTTGTGATTTTGATATTCAAAGGATACAGCTGATGCTGAATTAAATAACTGTTAAAATAAGGTAAGATGTTTTTTTTTTGCCTTGTGGCCATGTTCTATTTTTGCCTTTTTCTGTGTTCTCTAGAACTTACCTTGCATTATTCCCTAGTGTGGATTGAGAAGCATCTCGCCTAGGCCACTGTTCGAAGCCGTCAACCATCCTGAGTGAGAACCATCACTGAGTCAATCATCCTCAATTTTTTTTACCTCCAAGTACGTCAACTAATTAGTCGTGTCTTTTAGGTCTTTTTTACTTAAACTCTAGTTACTGGAGCGTTGGTTGGAAGTTTTTTATCGATTTTTGCAGATATCTTATGACATGTTACCTTTATCAAAAAAACTGTTCTTATAAAAATTAAAGATCATTGAATTTCCCACAAAGACATTACAGGTTTTTGTTTCCAATAGAATAATTTCCTCGAAAATAGTCAGGGTATGGTGCGCGGATCGATGGATCGCTCTAAACGCTAATTTAACTACTTGTTAACTCTATACGCTCTATACGCTCTAAACGCTACTATAAACTAATTGTTATGCTGTCATTATTGTCAAAGAAACTGAAATACCATGGGGTGCAACAAATCATTGATAACTCAGATTGTCTCATAGTTAATACTGCTGTCGAGGCATCTTTTTCACATAAAAATTCAGTTATTGTTGCTGAAGATGTATTATTGCTTGCCGATCCCAAAATAGAATGTATTTGGTCAAGAAATAGCAGCCAAGCAACATTTTTTTGGGTTTTCAAAAACAGCAAGGCAAAGAATTATCATCTGAGGATTGGAGTTGGAGGCTATCTTGAGCCAATCTCAGCAATGGGCTCAATAATTCCAGAAAATTTGTTAAACCTCCTATTTTGCAAAAGTACAATTGCTGCTATAGAAAATCAGGAATTAATTGTACGACGCGACGGTGTGTCATAATTGCCATGGAAGTTGTCTGAATGGTCCAACCACAGTCGACGATAAGAATCAAGAAGACGATAAAGATGGAGACAGGCCATTAATATACTCGAAGCCAACTTCTTGAGCATGGCGTGTCAATCTTGAAATATTGATCGCGATACCCGGACCCAGTCATATTGATTGGAGAATTATCCCATAATGCTAATAATCAAGTGTATATAATATTTTTAAAATTAATTTTCTTCGGAAATACTATTTTTCCTAATTTGGCCATATTTTTTTTTATTAAAGAACCATAAAAATTATCAGCTTCAGAAATAAAAAAACATGTTGAAGCAGAAGTTTAGGTTACTTAATACCACTGTCCACGTTTAGAGCGACCCATTCTGTGGTTATTTTCCTGGAAGTTTTCTACTGACAACAAAAGAGTTTTATACATTTTTGTTGCAATTGGTAGGTATGAATCCTATAGTGTGAGTTACCATGCGTGTTACAGTTTGGCCATTGCTCAAAAAGTCTTTATTGGGGGACTAGAAATAAAGATAGGATAAAGGTCCGGTGATCCTTTTCGAAAAACCACCCCAACCCACCCCCAAAGGTATATTTCTTTAGTTTTTGCCAATTTTGTCTATTACTATTACTTTTTCGGAAAAAATACTTTTAATTTAAAGATAATAAAATCCTATCAATTGAGGTATTATATTTCCATTAAAAAAAATCCTAAAACAACAACAAAACTATCGCAAAAATACACGCGCTCTATAATTTCCTACTTTATTCAAAATTTGTAATTTTCTGTTGATATATAGGTACTTATAATAGTAAACTCAAGTGAACATTCCTAAATTTTCTGATTATTTCTTCTTAATCGAGCTTCGTTGACTGGGCTAAAATGTATTTGTCTTGGTCTCATATTATTTTAATTATTCCCGTGGCTTTTGGTAATACTGATAAATGCAACAACTCTTAACATAGCGGCTATATAATGAAGCCGAATTACATTCCGCATGGATTGTGACTACAAATATGATACTCAAAGGTGATCTCCATGATCTGAATATATGATATTCGAGATTTAAAACGATAAGGGGAAACATAATGCACTGACCGGAATATTTCGCATGTCCAGAATATTGAATTTCGCATGGGTCTGAAAGAGGCAAATTTGTAGTTTGTTCACTGTAACGCTCGACTTTAACATGTGAATAGAAAATAGCGCAATGATATATTACGGCGGGAAACCTCACCCGCACTATACTTAACCCTGGTCAGTATGTTAGTCGGCCAATTAGTCTCACTAGGTTGCCTGCCTAAGTCACCCCTTTAGTTCTATATTTATTACCCCGAGATCAGCGTCAACCAAACGTCGCTCAATATTTATTACCCTTATTCAGGCCACCACTTCCACCAATCTTCATTCCCAGGAATAGATATGGAATGGATACGTTTCACTAATCTAATTTATTTCGGGACCGAATTGTCAAATTAAGGTTTAATTCACTTTGGTCGTTACAGGGGAAGCAATTTGTGACTGGAAAGGTGAGCCCATCGTTAATAACAAATTGAGATAAACTTCAATAAACGTATTGGTTTTTGGTAGATAACCTGTTGGCATAATACTACATATACTATTTTATTTTCTTTGCATCATTACTAAATGAATCGTAACTAAATAATAATACACCTGATATTGACGATATTACTAGCTCCCCTCTTTTGTTCAATGTTTTCATTAGACGACCCGATAGTAATCAAACCTCAACGAGAGTTCTTGCCTGGTTTGAGGACGAAAATTTCTCAATCGGCACCAATTCTCGAACATTCTCAATCGAATTGAGATCGGGACTTACGGATGGATAAGGAAAAACTTATAAGCTGCACTCCAGGAACCAGTCCCGCACTGTAAGCCACGTATGAATTGAGTAACTGTCCTACAGTATTATTATTTAAACCATACCATTTTAAAATCATACCTAATTAAAAACAAAAAAGGTTGTACTTCGTTTAATTCTAAATAAATTTTAGGTTTGACGATACCGTCGGATTAGTCTTGAAAAATTGTATCTGATGGATGGAGTGCTGCTCATAATGGTGGAATTTGAAAATGTTGTGCATGAAACGAATTTCGAACGTTTCGAATTTTGCATTTTTTTCCATTAGACCATTTATGATGGTTGATGACTTAATGTTAGTCTATTTCTACACTACTACATTGCTCCCGAAGAAGTCTTTAGTATGAGCTGGAATCTTTGTCGGCTTACTGAAAATTATAACTTTCTTTACATATTGTCCTTTGCTTCGTAATTTCGACTCCACTAAATTTAATAGGCAAATTATCACATATTTTAAAGACTGAATCAAATATTCTCATATCAGACTTGAGAAAAAAAACACATAATTATTTCATTGTATGCATCAACAAAAGCACCAAATGTAGGTAATATATTAGTTTAAGTATGATCTGATATACTAGTGCCATACCATCAATAATAACACATTTGGAGGAATTTGACGATAAAATTTGTTCCATTGAATTTTGAATTGAAGGGTGATGATTTGTCAGGGGATGGGCAGCGGGGAAGGGGAAAAGGTGAAGGCAACACAACAGCTATCAACATGTATTTTTAGGTTTCTTATAGTCTCTGGTATACGAATCAGTCAAAAAATTCCGTTACTCATATTTTCTAAACTCAAATACCTACAGTGCCTACACTATATGATTTGTAGATATTGTTAGGAGTTGCAAATTGAACTTTTTGAAGGGATCCACTTTTATCGCTATTTTACATGACATGGATAAATAATAACAATATTTGTGGGGTGGCCCGTTGTACACATATGAAGATAAAACCCCACAGAAAAACTCTTCTTAGGCTTAGATCCTTCATTCTCCTAAACAATGCAATTATGATATTTCTGAGATACTCTTTCTGTATTAATTAGTTAGCTGCTCCTATGTTTTATGAAAGTATTATTCTAATATTATCTTCGGGGTAATGCTTGGCCATTTTGCCCATACCGGAAACCATAAATTAAGTGACACATCTAACTGCCAACTGACCCAAGGAATAACAATTTATGATTTTATGGTCGATTCTTTAGTTTCGTGCCGCTTTATGAGTAGAGCCTGTTTATTTACAATATGACAATGAATTTTAGATATCTTACTTGAATAAGAACCCGTATTTTTAGCGTCATACGACATGTGTTCACTATTTAGGTCTTGAAATGAAGTTTAAGCTTGACAGAGAACACAAATAAAGATCAATTACCCACTTAAGATGAACCTACTAAGAATTCTTTATACAATAGACAAAGGACAAACGAATTTTGGGTCGATATCATACTTCCCCAAAAAATTATAGGCCTGGACTGTACCATTTTATTACAATATATTCTGGACATAGTGGACATGATGTACTTTATGTGTTTTTTGGCACTTTCTCTACTTAACCAAATCAACCGTTTAAAAACAGTTAAACACGACACAATTTTCCTTTGTCAACATTGAAGTTTTAACGACTGCCGAGACAAGCAGTCGCGGTGTCAAATTTATTCGATCTCATGTCAACCGGTAAACAACAATTAATAATATAAATCGTCATTGATCAGGTGCAATGTTTGATTCGCTGCCTTCCCTATATGTTTTATCTACATAGCATAATTAATACTATACGTTTTAAGGCATTCATTTTGTGCCAAATTACCCGCAAATGAAGATTATCCTCATCTTTATTATGCATGTAATTGACTGCTTTTGATTAAAGTATCTAGCTTAATTTCTTCGACTACAAATCATTATTTATGTGCATGGGGTTTACGACTGTGGAATGATTTAACGAAGTTGATCGTGCACATTTCAGGAATCAAAAGAAATGAGGCTCTCTCTCCTACCTGCCTATAATTGAATAAAAATACAATTATATTTTTGCAGACATAAATTTTCATCAGGTTGACATTAATTAGTTAGAGGCAATAAATAAGCAAGTGAAACAATTTGCAAATCATTTCCATTCGCGTTGCTTTTATTTTGACAGTGAATTAATTTCAGTCCTGTTCACGGCCAGTCCCGTACTTGAAATTCAGCAATGCTTAATTTATTCATTCGTTTCTCAAGTATTTGTTTCTCGAGCCGTCATTATTAGGAGATCATAAATTAATTCAGGGGATTAATTTATTAACAGAATGGGCCGCGGCCTCGAGCGACGCGAACTTATTGTAATTTCCAACCCTTGACCTCCTGATGCTCTAGCCGGGGTAATTGTTATTTAGCGCCAACACTTTGGTAAACAGTGCGAAATATGAGGTTAGCATTACACGGTATTTTTTCTATGTACACCCTGCTATAACACAGAAGAGGTTCTACGCTTAAATGTGCTTAAACCGCGTAAGAAGAATAGCGGAGTATTGAAGCCTAAACTAATTAACTAAAAAAATATCTTTAGTGTTCGTTTAGGAATAATGTTTTTTTTAGTGAAGGTAAAACTTTTTTATTTTTAGAAATTCTCAGGTATAATATGAGAGTAAAACTGGGCACACATCCCAAGGAAATTTTTTATAAAAGCCGAAATATCTTATGTTTTGCACTAGCAGATATCCGTAGCTAAAGTAGAAGTATTGTGGCGTAGAAGTATTGTTGAAGATTTTTGACCCACGGGTTCTCGCACGGGTTAGCCACGCTACGTGCCCTTACGGAACGCTGGCCCTTAACGTAGTTTGTTAAAGAATTATTAT